>JAGDQP010005672.1:10548-37295 GCA_022664845.1 Lepisma saccharinum
TATATATATATATATATATATATATATATATATATATATACTATCATGCCATAATTCATTGTATTACCTACCTAGTAGCAGGGTTGGGCCACCTCGATTCCGGAGAAGGGCACCCGCTCAATGAGACATTGAGTGTCGAGAGTCCACAAGTCCACGAAAGTCCTTCCCATGTAATAGAAGCTACAAGATCCAAACCGTCGCATTTATAGGTGGCGGATCCACGGTTTGAATGGATATCTCCCTTCGTCCTGTAGATGTTCCAAAGGATTTATATCCAGAGTTTGGAGTGATCATTCCACAGTACAAAGTCACTGAAACTTTCCTTTATCCATGTTTAGACAGCCATGAACTGATAATATGGCGCATATTTTCTCATATGCTGCTACGGATTTACAGTTTTAACGTTAAATTCGTCAAGCATATCTGCGTATGGATTGCAACTATTTCTTGTAAACCTTATTTTCTGCTATTAATTATTCTAGAGGCAAACTATTCCTTACACAATTACAGCTCTATATTAGAAAGCAGCGACCGTACTTACTTCAAGAACTTTATAGGAAAACGAGGACCTGTTTACTGTTAGAACTGTAAACTATAAGTGAAATTAGCTGGCTGTTGTACACCACAACTCTTAACATGAGAGAAAAAGATCATCTGTTACATTTCTAGAGTTACAGGTAAAAGAAGCCAATTATCCTATCACTAGAAGCATATCAAGTCATTTACAAATCTCTTTTAACTAGAAAGACACATTTTGCGCGCACGAGTGAGAGATAAACAAGTTTTCGAATTAAGAGCGTAATAAGGACTACAAAATTACTTTGTTAGATTTTAGATAAATTATATTTATTAGCTGGACTGTATGCTTGTGTCAAATTTGAGGAATGATATCCTACGGAGAGCGTATATTAAGGGGAAAATGCACTAACCCTGTATTTCCTGTTGCGGGAATAGACGTTATCCCGTTACAATAACCAACATGAACAAGTTTGAACTTGCATCACCATTTGTAAGGAAGTCTAGCAATATATTGATAAATTATAGATTTGGAGGCATTTCTTTTTCCTTTAGGTCTCCCAAACTGCATGATTATCTTACTGATACTGAGGATGGGACCAGATATTCACAGTTTTCTTAAATTTCGATATTGTATAGTACGCCTTTCTCAGAAGATTCTCTTGCAATTCAAATAGGTCTATCTACATATGCTTTCTCTCTCTGTTTTAATGATTAAATGTATAGACACAAATCGCTAGGACAAAGCACGTAAAGTTTGTAACATTGTGTGACGAATTAAACGCATTCTAATGTTTTATTACATAAGTTTGTTTATTACATTAGCATTTCAACTGGAAAGTAAAACATTGTCCAACATTGAAGAGCCTAGATATCTAAACTAGTTCAGTCCAAAAACGTGTTTCTGCAGGAAAAAAAGGTTGTAGGAATACCATAAAATGTACGAATGCCAACTTTTTGACTCCCCAGCCACGGTGGAGAAGACGTGTTAAACAAAGTGACCTTGGCAGCTTCAAACAGGGCTTAACAAACTACAGAAATTATGAAGATCTCACCTTCTGCAAAAATAAACTGAACGGGTTTTGGTATCTGACTCTTCAATTTGAGTTATGGTGGAAAAGTCTGTTTACGCTGTTTAGAATTATTTACACAATTTTGAACTAGCACGAACGGTAAATTTAGGTTAAAAAATAGTTCATATTCTTAAATGCAAGTACTTGCTGTGTGTTCTTTAAGATAATCATACTCATATCTAGCAAATATTGGATGATTATTCGCAGGATTACTTTCATATCCTTTCCATTCTCACAAAGATGTTTAATTTTCAATATTTGAAAGTACACATAAGTTAAACAATTATTTGTATTGTAGAGACATTATTTAACACAGTCATAACGATGTAGCACAGTAAACATAGCAGCATAGATATAACATTAATATAGCTATATAAATATCACGAATTTATTCACTCAGTCTTTGAGTTAAAGATTTTCACAAACAGGAAGAAAACAGGTGTTCGTATGTCTACTCTAACAAAGGATAGTTTCTTACTTACAGTCAAAGTATCCTTATATGAACATATTTTCTCCTTTCTCAAATTTACAGGTATGGCTAAACATATAACATCTTCCTAGCAACTATAATTAATATTTTCGTTATAATTGGAACGAGAAACAAATACCTTACAATTGACAATGATTGAAACAATTACATTGTTGCATTTTTAATCATAGCAATACTTTTTGTAATTCTTTGTATATTTTACAGCTACAAAAGATGTGTTTATCTTTCAAGTTGAGTACTCTTGACATTTGTTTCAAATTTTAACAAATTCAAAGAATACACACGAACTTATTCTTAAGCAGGTAATGGCAAACCGGTAACAATAGCGTAGATACAACTATTGCAATTTAGTGGCGTAAGATACTTTCACTCTTAAAGATAACGAGGAGGTCCAGAGGAGTGAAGTAGTACTCAGTACTAAAGATTATTACTTAGCGTTCTCGGTTCCAAATGATGTCTTTCATGAAGTCTCGTATCACTCCCTTTTTCATTGCTTTTCTAGGAATGAGTACTGGTTCAGAAACCTCTTTTGTCTGACATGATAAAGATTTAAGTATTAGAGCCAGTATAGGTAAGAAATACAAAATTAACAAATACTCAGTTACAGCCTTAGTATCTTACAGATTAATCGAAACGTAGAAAAACCGGTGGCTATTCGCCGCTTGTTTGCATAAAAAGTAAAAAGTACGGACTTTTTAAAAATATTAAGCTAGCCTTTTGCTACTGTGGAGTGTAATAAAAAAAACATTTTTAGTTCTCTGAACTGAACTACCGTTTTTAGTTCCAAACAGTTTCCATAATCTAGATTTTCCATTGCTTCTACGTTTGAATCCACACAAAATTTTCGACCAATGAAGTAATTACAAATTAGTGACTTTGTCAGAGATTTCAAGGTCATGCAATTCGATCTGGTACTGGTGATAACAGAAGACGGTCAAGGTACGCAACCTGATTTTGAATTAATCAACAACAGAACAGAACAAGACAAGATCTTGAACGATTTTTTTTGTATTCAACTTGAGAATAACGGTGATAAAGTTACTGAAGCATTGCTAAAAGTTTAAAGAAGAAATGGATTCGTTAAATCGTTTTTCAAATGTAAGCACCTGTTTATTGAAGCTTGCACTTAGAATATCTAAATGTGAGGTTACTTTAATAAAGAATTAGAATTTTTTCGTAATAATATGCGTGTTAGATAAGGTTAAACCTTACGACAAGCATGACAAATGCTGTTCAACATTAAAACAATAAGGTTTAAAGTGACAGTTTTGAGTAACCGTGATCCTCAGATTCAATTTGCTCTCCCTATAATATTTTAAGTGCAAGGCATACTTCAATTGTACGTGAATAATTCCTGTAAGTTCCAATGTTGCATTCGGCATCATGCAGTAATAATTTACATGGAAATACAGTATACTTATCTACGGTATGATTGCTCCAGTTCCGATAAAAGATCAGGTATGTTAAGCACAGTAGAGAATATGATGCCACAGTTAAGAGGAAGATATATGAAGCCTTGTGTGCGCCGTTTTAGAAGAGGATATGTCAATATGTCTAAGCAAAATACAAGTGATCCTGTTTAGAGTAAACTTCTATAGAAATCTATATATTCAGATATGCTTGACAATATATACATGGAAAAAAATATATTATAATTTTGACAGTAGATGGGTTAAGTTACGTTATTTTCCTTTATTCAGTAGTCGAGCATGTGATATATTAGTCCATATACCTGAACACCAAAATCACGCAATGGTACCAACGGGTGAATATAGCTTACATGTACTTTAGAGTAGGCCTACTTCAATTGTACGTGAAAATATAATAAGTACTTCCTCATATTTGCATTTAAAGCCAAAAGTTATGGACAAATTAAAGGGAATGGTAATGTTCATCCAAGTAGTGGGAAAATTTAAGTTGAATTTTGTTTTTGTGAACAATGTAGTTCGTCAGAAATGATTTTGGTAATATGCGAATAATAAAATGTTACATGTATTGTTGAGGCACACGAATAAATAATCTTCCATTCCAGTGGGGAGTTATTTTGCTCCAGACCCATTGAAATACGTGCAAGCTCAACGTTTCAACAGAAACAAGATGTTATAGCTTTCAATACTCCTTTTTTCCTGTAGTAAGTATTGAATTAAAGCGAGAATCAAGTTGAATTGATTAGAGACTGCCATTTACAATTGGCTATCCTGAAAGAAAGCATCTCCATTTATGAATAGATCACTGGAAGTTTGAAAAGCCATTAAAGTTCTTATACCTAAAGCAAAGTACAACATCGGATTTTCAGGATATTTACGCTCCGTTTATGATATCAGATTTTTTGTAAATACCGTTTTATAACTTAATTACTTTTATGATCATGATACGGTTTTCAAAAATATTTTTAAAATATTGAAAGATATTAAAACATATTATGACTCAAAACTAGTATATTTTCTCACAGTTCTTCATTTTTCTATGATTATTCTAATGTGTAAACAGTTACGAAGAAAACAATTTTGTTAAACGGAAAACTGTTAAAATCATGAAATACTATCAGCTCTCGATAAATTGAATACTTAACTTTAAGGTTGTATGCAGAAGCTTTCTAAACAACATGCTATTCCAATATTCTTATATTTAATACAAGCTGCTATTACTTCCACAACTTAAATGTAACATTACATTGCTGTTTCGGATAATATTTTATTTCTTTATCTCTGTTAATATTCAGTGTATCTATATGAACATTAAAAGGGGAAAGAAAGTGTAAGTTTTAACGTGTTAACCTTCCTGTCAATTTGTATTGTATTATTTTGAAAAAAATATTAAGGATTAATTGCACTAAACAGTTTAATCTCAAGTTAATGAACGAGTCATAGATAAAGAAGATTGGTATTTCTAGTAAAGCAATCATAAATGCGTTATTTTGAGAATCTCAGCATTGGATTTTCTGGTTCACTATATATAGGTTAATTTCCAGATTAAAGGCTACACTTCGCATATCTATTAATCGTATCAAATATATAATATCAACCTATATATGTATTCACTTACACTCTTATAGCGATCTTTAACTATTAATAATTTGTATTTCAGAGCAACACATTTGCTTTTTGGATTTTTTAGTGGGACATCGTTGAAAAATCAACTGTACTGTACTATGAAAACCTTAGGATAGCTATATTCTCTCTTTCTGCTCCAATATTCATATATGTGGTGTAATTTGGTGCATGCATCAAATTATACATTATCCATAATTTATATCTACAATTTATAATTTATATTTTGCAAATAAATAAATTGTATTCAAAATAATATATGAACCATTTGATAAAAGGCAATCAAACTGTTGTATATTAATATATAATATTTTAAAATGTTTTGTACCCTCTAAGATTTTTCTCATACTCCCTAACATTGCTCGTACCTTCAGGGTCCATATAGAAGGAGAAACTCGAAAGCTAAATTCTAAGTTTTCCAGTCTTTAAGAAAACAGATATCACAGATATTTTTTGTTCTTTTTTCTAGCGATCATGTCTCACTTGGTAGAGCGTAGGTTTTGCGTTCGAAGGATCCTGAGTTCGAGCTTGGATTCCGGTCATTCTTAGTGAGGTTTCTAGGGGTATTCTTCAGTCACACCCGCCTAATACCGGGATAACACCTTCAAACTAAGTCCCGGTTGACTTGTTTACAACACCCTCTTTTATACCTTATCGCAGCCCAAGTGAAAGAAGCCTAAAGACAAAATTTGATCTAAATTTTCCGTTCTTTAAATTTCTAGTCCTTTTATTACTTGACTTTCCCCAGTATCACGGCATACAATTTCAAGACATATTATTTCTGTAAAAAAAGGAAAAAGAAATCGAATATAGTCTTTACTAAAAGTGGTTAACAAGTCTTACAATACAAGAAAAATTACCCATGAAGGAAATTACTGCTTTAAAAGAACAGAATAATGAAGACCCGTTTCAAACTTTTTCAGTGTAGTCCGTTGCAGAAGTATAAATCACATAACAGTTGACGATCGTATTTTTTTGTTTCGGAACAAGGATAATGGTACTTGATTTTTATAGTTTTCAAAATTCTTATGGACGATTAAATGAGGTAAATGTGCAAATTTCACTATCATAAAGGGAAAAAATTCCGCTTTCAAGCAGTTGTCGTCCAGTGATGGCATTGTAACACATTTGGTCTGAAGTGCTCGAAATACTTCCACATTCGTTCATGTATTTTAGTTGTGTTATAAATAATGTAGCCATGCCATTTATCTTTTTCTTTTCATTATTAATTTTCATATTTCTGAAGAGTAATGAAAATCTGCAAATTAGCCATCTTTCTCCAAATGAGTGGACATCTTACATTGACACGTGGGGTTAGATGCATATTTTGATATCTCAGTTTATACATAAGGACCCATTTATACGTTGTGTATATATGTTACACATCATATATCAATGTTCAATATACAGGGTGTATCAACATAACACTGACAAAAACATATTGCTAGATTCGTGATAGAAAAATTAGAAAAAAATTATAGACCATCGAGAGTGAACAAATGCTTCGTTTCAGTGCTATAGGCTGCCGAAAGCGAGGGAAAATGAACTTTAGAGCTTGATATTTCCAACATCATTAACAGTACAATTGAGACGGCATGCTACCGCCAAACTTTTAAAGCAGCTCTATCCAAAATTCATATTCCAAAATTGTGTAATCTGGAGCATGGGATTCCCCAAAGGAAATAGGAGATTTCCAGAAATTCTCTGAAGTAAAGTTGGCTCGAGATATGAACGAATGGGAGTACCTTTCAGCAAGTAACAATAATTCCTTTGCTCCAGGTTGATATCTAAAACAGAATTCCTTTCCGAAACGATTTTATAAAAAGATGCTTAATGCATAACAAACAGGAGTTAGAATTTACGTATAATTTAATGAACGTTTGGTGTGTTTATAAGTAAAAGATAACTGTTATTGCTCGGTTGGATAGCGGTGATTACGTTTATCATGTTTCCTATACAATCGGTAGTCTATAGCGCCGAAACGAAGAATTTGTGAAAAATTGGATGGTCTATAATTTTTTAAACATTTATTTTCATGTCCAGAATCTCGTGAGATGATTTTGTCAGTATCATTTTGTAACACCCTGTATATTTGCTTGCGGATCTGTTGGTCTGTTTCTTTAATTACTCCTTAATGGCCCCTAGATCAAAATCTTTCCTTAATTTACTTCAATGAAAGTTTAAACCAAGTCTTTGTATTAAACTTGTTAATGTGTCAGAATGTAAGGAAAGATCCATTGTAGGTTCCTAAAGTAGTATTTCGTCCGAGTTCATGTTTATAATAAAGTCCTATGAAAATAAAAGATTTTGTGCGACTGAAATTTAACACTTCACGTCCCTTGTAAATAGAACGCAGACCAATCACTCAAATTTACATTTTTCCGAATTTACAATCTTTCAATGATAGACAATTTTTTCAAGCATATACCGGTATAATATTAATTGAATTAGTCAATCAGAATTATTCACGTACTACCATTACAAGGTTGTCGAAAGTTTATCATTCTTATGAGACCTTCATGCGAATTGTTATACATTTAATGAATATTTTGGGAAATTCATTGGCAAGAATATGCTACACCCGTAATAAGATAAGCTCGAGAAAGAGGATTCCTTCAATATTGTAGAGATGAAATAGAAAATCTTTTATCAAATTTCATTATGTTAGGTACCGGGACAGGCTTTCTGCTTTTTTGAAAGAAATTTTGTCTTTCTTTCTGGCTACTACTTTATATTAATTCTTTAACTAGGATAAAACTGTTACGTTCACTCTCAATTAATAAATTATTGGTTTACTTTTAAATTAGAATGCATCAGTTCAAGGACGCTGGATGATATTGTGGTATCTTTATTTGAGAATAACGCAATACGCTGATGATTTTGTCTGTAAATTATTTACTGTTGTTTTTCTTGATTTGGTAGTGTATATAGGAATAGTCTTTAGCACTGACTCCTTAAAAATTAACTTACCAACCTGCCATTATTCATACATTGGTTTTGTACGTACCTTTCATCTCCATTGATAACAATTATATCGTGATTCCTGCAAATGAAATTAAAAGTTAATAAAATTATTGAAATCGATAGAGCAAATCACCATAGCAACAGAACACAAAAAAAATAAACTTTGTAAACATAAAATACATCCAAGGTACCATAAGCAAGGGTTCAGAAGCTAATTTACGATTCACAGTTTCTGAAGCTACCAACAAATCATGAATCTTTTTTTTTCTACTAAAGTCAATTCTTAAAACTAAAAAAAAAAAAAAGAGATTTAAATTCTCCATTAAAATTATTCTTAAAAGGTATATTCCTGTGACCTGATCGCTTAGCTAAGAAGAAAATTATGTAGGCGTCACAATTATCAGTCTTTACGTAAAAGCTTTGAGTAATTAATTACGTCCTAATGAAGCACAGAATTTCTAGGTTTGAGATCTGTTATTAACGTGGGATCAAAATAATAATCGGGTTGAATTTGAAATAGATAGACCAACATGAAACGCCGGTTGACGCTGAAGAAGCAGATGACCACTGCTTCTTTTGGTTCTATTGTAGCTGGACAACAGGACTTCACTACAAGATAGAGCTATCGTTCATTACAAAAAATAAAACTTTTGCATATCAAAATGGTTTTATATTTGATATTCATGTTGTAAATCTATTTTCTAATTTTTGTGGAAGAGAGACCAATTGTGTAGTTTATTTCCAAAGGCACCCTGTCAACGAAAAATGTAAAATTGATATATTAGCATACTCGTATTGTGTTTATTTTACTATTTTCTAACACATTAGTAAGTTTTCATGATTCCAGAACGTCTGTAAAATAATTTAATTGTTATGAGAAAGTAAATGTAGAAATGAAAAATAACAGTTTAATTTGTATATATTTTTTTCTGGAGAAAAGTGAATGTGGAAGTCATATTCTTTTAGCTTAAATAATAAGCCAAAACAGATGAGTCCCAAAATTAATTTAGTTTGGTAGAAAACTACAATAATGGTAATGGTTTTCTTCTGTACTAAAAATAAATATTTTGGACGTGGTTCCTTTTAACATTGGAGACTTCAATTACAACAATTGAAAAACGTTTTGTTTGCAATAAAAATGTAATAATTATTTATTAGAAACTAACCTTCAGAATAAAATGTATTTAATTTACATTTATGGGGAGACATACATGTATGACCTACCGTACATAAATGTGACAAAGAATATACATTGGCGAGTTTTCTTGCAGGGAAACGGATGGTGAAGTTAGGGTGGGAAGGGCCTTGTTCAAGATACATCACGGCGTTCACCTCGTGAAACTGGGTGGAAACCTTGGAGAATCTCAGACAAGATGGATGGCGGGAAAGAGGACTCGAACTCACAAATTCCCCCGGTACCGATTGGTAGTCTGCAACTGTATCTACGGGGAATGGTCTTCAGCGCCGAGAGACAAAATGAAAGAAGAATGTACTTTATCTTAACTAATCCCGATCACGACAAAATTTGAATGGGAATTTATCAATAGCCTTGATGCGGATGGGGTCACAATGAAGTCGATCTTCAGCTGTCAGGGGATACATATCAAGGTAAGACAACAGTGTAAAGACTGGCTAATGATGAATTAAGATTAAATCGCTCTATGCTCTCAGATTTATACGTTAATAAGACACAAATTATAAGATTATAATCAGCTCAGACTCAAATTATAATCAGCATTTCATTCTTTGTTTGAATTATTATTATCGTTAAACAAGTAAGGAAGAGCCCGTATGAAGCACTGTGCACATGTACTACCGACAGGCTTCAAAAGCTAGCGTCCAGTCTGGATTGTCTATTTGTTCTAAACATTTTGCCGACATTTTTCAAACATCTCACGCACGTGGATCCTGAGTTGAAAGTTGTCAATAGACAGACATAGAGGTGATATAAGCCTTCCCAGCTCTATCTGCTCAAGCCTAAAACAAGTTTCTGAGCTTATACGCACAGAACTTTACTGTTTTTGTTTTAAGTGGTCTTTGAACAACTGTGTTTAATTCGTCCCGACCTAGTTTAATCCCGGCAGTTGTCGAGTTGAAGACAAGCGTCGTAACGATTTAGCCAACTTAAGGCTCCAGTAATCATTTTGGGAAATAATTTTTAACACTTTTGTTAAATAAAACAATAAGTAAACACTTTAAAAATAAATAGGAAATAAATTGTATGTATTGGTAACATTCATGCCAACAATAGTTTGCAATAGAAAGAAAGTTGAACAGATACAACCAGGGAATTTACAAGCGTATGTTTCTAAATTTGAATTTTATTTATGGCCTTCCGACATCTAAGACTCAGGCCGTATATGTTTCTAACTAGGCTAATCAGATTTCCGTAACAGTTCGAAGTTGACTTTTAGATTGCGAAATCGGAATACTAACTTTTGTGATTCAGAAATGGCAAAATGCCGCAATGTCGGAATTACTGTAACCGGACTTTGGAAGTTTTTGAACTCCAGTTTCTTAAATTGAAATACCAAAGACTAGCGAGAAATTTTGTTTTTCTTTACCTCCAGTGCATGGGTGAATTAGCTCACTGACTTGGAATAAAACGAGGTCTCGGGTCCGATCTCCGAATAATACGGAATGAAAAGTGTTCGGAATTTCAGAATGAACTTTGGACTTTCGAATACCCCTGCTTCTATTCCTACTTAGGTAAAACTAGCCTTTTATTTTTAATAAACTACATATTATACATTTGATTTGGCATTACAGTATTTCGTATGCAGGAAAATAATCACTCACGTAAGCTTATGCTAGAGTGTGTGAGTTTAAAAGACCTCAGTTTCTACTCTCTGTGTTTTTTAATATTTAAAAATTACTGGACAAACGACAAATAATATATTTTTTCAAAGCTACCTCGATAATATTTATGAATGTGTATCAAATGAACTGATTGAGATTTTGAAATTGTGTTTTTTAGGTGAAAAAATTGAATGGCCATCAGCAGACAACAGCCGTCAGGATTTCAAATTTCTCATAAGCTCTTCAAATTGTGAACCAGTCACTTCCGCTAACTCTATTCCAGTCACTTTCATTAACTTTTGCACGTAGGTATTTAGCTAAATAGACACATAGTGAACAAATATTAGGGATACGAACTCTAGAAAAGAAAAGTTGTTCTCAAAAGAAGAAATAAGTAACTTTGAAGAAATGTAAGAACAAAATAAAACAGCGTAATTTTGGAGCTGGGAGACACCCATATTTACTTCAGCATCATCAAAAATACTAATGACGTAAGCCGTATCAATTTAGCAAATCACAATCGTAGTTCTACAGAATACATTCATTGCAGCGCCGTTTGTGATCGAGCGTTTGCCCCAAAAACGAGTTTTCTACCGTTAAAAAAATCACTGTCAAGAAATTAACATTGTGCAATAGAAATTTCCTCTAAGTTAAGTTCTTTAATCATAATTTTTGCTCCAAAAACAAAGTTGAAAATGTTCAGAAAACATTGACAACTTGGCTACACCTGGAAACCCTGAAATTTAAGGTGTGAGTTCTGAACGCAAGTTGTTTATTACATGAAAATTGTGAAAGGGAGCAGAATTGATTTTTTAATTTGTCCCAGGGGGTTGTCAGGTATAATATTTTTCCTCAGATATTGGCAATTTTGTTATTTTTCGTTGAAAATAACATAGGTAGGCAGAGGTGAGACATGTCTCCCAGTGTGGCCAGAATTAATTGGTTAATATGTTAAAAAATTTCCAGTATATAACACCATATTTCAGTGCAAAAAAGATGTCTCTGTATGGTTTAGTTGAATAGTTACGAGACATGAAAGAGCAAGTTACGTAACTTTTGGAACATCACGTACATAAACTAGTGGAAGTTGAAGAACGTCCAGTAAATCTCGACTGATTTTAACATTTTTTTTTCAGCATAGAATGTGTATTTGAATATAGTGTGTATGCTGATCTGAGTTTCAGGGTCACAGTACAATGGCAGCCTGCAGTAGCCACGCTATGAAGTCCCTTATTGCACTATATTGAACGTCATCTGCCAATGCGAAAAGTGTAATTTGGTGTGAGATTCCGTTGTGTATTGATAACAGCGTGTCGTCTGTGCTTGGAAGACGACAGTGAAAAACCTCTAGTACAATTAAGTTACTTTCAACGGGCCCATATAGTGGGGCTCCGAGAGGCCGGCTGAAGGTTCCATAGAAGTGCAACTCACGTGGATTGTAGTCTACCTGTGATAGAGAAGATGCGCGAGAGAGGAGTTCCATATCAGAAGTGCCCCCCTCCCCCCAGTGCCGAAACTATGCACAGATGCGCACCTGGACAGACAGACTGTGAATGTCACCCTGTGTGGTCGGACGGCGACCGCCAGTGTAATCAGGGCTGTTGCGACTGCATATGTCCCCACGAAAAAGAACAAAGATTGGTGATGGTAAGTCTACATTCCCGCGTTCCCCTGACACGTTTGCCCTCGGACGTGGTGTTGGGCGAATCTGCATTCGAGAAGAGAATGGAGAACGATTCTATGCAATGATGTGAAACGTATTTATCTTGGGAAAGTAACGACCATCAACGTGTCCGTAGGCGAGCGGGTGAGAGGGGGAATCCATCCTGTGCTCGCACTATCCGTTCAGGACCTACACCTGGATTCTTGATATGGATAGCAATAGGTTATACATCCCGATCTAGCCTGGTTTCATAAAGGGAACATTGACGTGCATGTCCTATACCGGTGACGTCGTCAATCCTGTCCTCCAAAATATCTGGCCACTCTGTGTTATCCACTCCACTAAAAGGATAACGAGCGTCAGCATACTGCTAGGGAAACCCAGCGGAATCTACAAAGGTTTTCTATTCTGGCCTCCTAGGTCACCGGACCTCTTCCCCATCGAGCACATGTGCGGCATGCAGGGAAAGCGTCTGACCTCCAGACCGTCCCCGGGTAGAATCATTACTTAGCCAGGATAAGATGTACAGTGTGTGTTGAATGTCATACCCCAGAGGAACTTTCAGCATAAGTAGGACAAGTAACATGTCATAGTAGCTACTTGTGTGGTAGCGCAGGTTGGATACACCCTTTATAATGGCATGTTCCTTTAGTTTTGTACTCCCCTATATATGGTGTTGCAGAGATCCCTCCTGATCCATGTTAATAGCCTTCTTCTTATGTACGAACTTTGGGATAGTTTCATGAGTTCTTTTCGAGTGTCCTTCAATACATTTCCACTTGTGTGTATATTAGGATTGGATTTAAATTTGAAAAGTATCAACATAATTTTACATATTAATAAAATTTCAATCATTAGATATATATTTTTATGAAATTAGTTACCGAATTTTTATTTTGTAAATTACCTAACATGTATGAGCTATCGGTTTTGTAAATAGTGAAATATAGTTTCCTAAATAGTATAGTTTCATTACTAACTAGGGGACAGTTAATAAGATAATATCGAAAGCTACCTGAAATTTTCGTAGGAGAGCCTACATCCTATAGAGAAGTAAGATACAAAAAATAGCTACCCATATTAACTGCAAGGTACCGAGATAGGGCTGGGAAATTGGTTGAAGTGTACAAAAAGTGTATGTTTTTATCATCCAAAACGCAGCACCCCTCAACCAGAGGTGTATTAAGGTGTTCTGAACCTGCCGAAATTTCATTTCTTTTGACAAATATGCAAAATTATATGGATTTTACAAAAAAAAATGAATTTTGGGGAATCCGGACCCTCTAAATACCGCCCTGGCGAGACGTGCTGCGGTGTGGAAAGTGACGCTATAACTCAGCAGTTTTTCATACCCCAGGACGAAAGTGAAGAAGAAGTGCCATCTGTTGATTTAATCATAAAAAAATAAACTTTTTGTACACTTCGACCAATATTGCAGCTTCTAGCTACGTACCTTGCAGTTAATATAGGCTGCTAATTTCGGATACAGAAAATCCACAGATCTACGGTCCTCTCTACAGATCTACGGTCTCATTGTAAGTGTCATTGGATTTGATTATATATTGTTTATGTCTTCAAATAAGCTTCAAGATTTATATTTCTTGCAATGTTCATAAATCATTTCGTAAATTATAATTTCTACAATTTCCGTCAGGTTAACAAAATTCATGGAATAAGAAGTAAATCTTATTTTTCTTTATAGTATTTATTCTATGTATTCGCATTATCGAAACCACATGTTTTATATGAAAAAATGCAAAGTGAAAAAAAGTATTTTTCAAAGTGTACTCTTTAGCATAAATTTTCATTAACAAAGGCCATGGCTTACGGAATCTGTAAATTCATGGCAACAGTAACAAATACTCACCATTAGATTCCATCGTGGACAAGATCAAGGCAGTTTTCCGACGAGCGGAAGTAGTTCAGTTAAACAGCTTTGGCATCTCATTTGGAAGGTCCTGGGTTTGATACCAACGGACGATCATCCTGACTAAAGTCTTTTTCCAGGATTTTTCTCAGTCATACGAGACAAATACCGGGATGGTAGTACAAAGTAGATTCTGGTTGACTATCCTCCAACATCCTCTAAAAACCAAATCCCGGCCTGAGGCTTAGGTGCCTACATACTAAATTCAGAGAACGGAATTCCCCTCGATTTGAAAAAAAATATATAATCTTTTGAGAGCGGAAAGAGAGACCATTCTTTTAGAGCGAATTTTCATCGGAGGAAAAAAATGAGAAATTTCCGTTCGAAAAAACATGGCATCTACCATGGAAGTCTATTTGGTTGGGAACATAGGTATATTTTTTATGCAAATTTCCACATATTCAGATAATTTGTTTATCTTTTAAACACAAAAAGGACGCATTAAAATGCCAAACATATAAGAAGGTGCAAAAGGGAGCATTTATTCATAAATAGTAAGAGAGTAAACTAATGAAAAAATTGATCTCGGGAATATTTGAACCCGGTACCTTCCGGCCAGTTATCCAACGCCTTAACCCCTCAGCTAGCCATCCAACTGCGGTAATGCGCCCTCGGAATGAATGGTTTCTTTTCTCTCGTCAGTTACTTGTGAACAACGTTCAAAGATTTCTTGTACATATCTTACTCGGTTACTCCTGACGTCTTTTAGTACATTTTTACCACTGAGAAAAGTTGTCAGGGTTTCAGTTATCATTTTAACTTCTCCAATATTCAGTCTTCTCTTTTCGTTTCGATTTATTGCGACATTTTTAAACACTTCCAAATTAAGATATGTTCGTTCTGTCACGCCATATTGCAAATTTTGCATCACTAAAATATTACCAACAGAATAAACATTTTTATGTACTAATTTGTAACTTTCTTGATATTTATAGCAACATTTGGAAATTCTGGACTGAATGGAAATATGCATTCCCAGATACTCAACGACCTTTTATTTCTTCCGTGACCTCGTTTCTGCTTGTTACATATGTTTCCGCGCATTTAAATTTGTTCATTTTCTCTATGAACTCATCCTTAATTATTATGTTTGTGTTAAATTCTTCCTCCACGTTTCGGCTTGTTATTATCTACCCTCATCTGAAGATCTATCTCCTCGCAAACTTCAAGAACTACATCGGTGTTCTATGTAGTGCATCTGTATAGAACTCTATTATATGCACATCAAACGTGTAAACGAGCAGCCTGTTTAAGCCATGCAATATTAACCATTTTTCCTATGTTATTTTTAGAATCGCATATTCTAATGCAAAGTTGAAACGCAATAGAGACAATGCATCACTTTTTGCAAACCCATTGAGTTTCAAAGTTATCTGATATTACTACCTGTACGTATTCTGCTTATGGAATCGCTTAGAGATATCTTCGCTAGCTAAACAAGATTTTTCGGAATTATAAACCGTACCGTTCCGTACAGTTTCTCTCCTTTTGGCAGACTCATAGCTTTCCCTAAAACGCCTAAACAACTGGTGGACTGTGCGGTTGTATGCCCACTTGTTCTCTAATATTTGTCTCAAAGCGAAAATGTGGTCTAGCGAAGATCAGATATATTTCTTGTAGCATCACATTTGTGATCTCCATTTATTTCAGCTTAAAACAGAGCCTACAATCAGGTATGTTAGAAGGATTTTGAGCAATCACATTTCATGACCAATGTGAGTTTCAATGGGCGCATTTAACGGACTAAGGTATCACTAAGCGCTAAGAGAGCACTTGCAGCTTATTGGTTGGCTTATAGTTAGCAACGAATACGATTAAAATGCCCTTTCAGCGCTTAGTCCCGTGAATGCGCTCAATATAATTTTACCCTGAAGCATCGGCTGCCCTGCAATTCAAGACTGTAAGTGTGGTTGCATACCTATCAGAATTTTTGATCCAGCAAAGGATTTCACTAGGCGTGAAAAAAAAGTAACATCAGCGATTATCCCAGCATTGGTTATCTAAATGGAGAGTAGCGGGGGAGGGAGCGGAAAACCACATTGTCTAGAAACTGTGAAAATGAGGTTATGAAGTCAGTCCATTGCTTTCATAAACAACTTAAGCTTAAGCACTGCAAGTCAAAGAGAGAAACAATCATTGACGATCATTGACGAATTATTGACGATTTAAGAGGCTGAGTAAAGGAAAGTTCAATTACGATTCCAAGTGGATTTTCTTTACCCTGTAAACCTTCAGCATTTGAACAACATTTTGGTTTTTCCCTCGTACCTTTCAAATATTGTTTCACCAAAAATTCATAAATAAATTTATTGACTATCTACATAAACTTTCAACCTTCAAAATTCTCAAGTAAAAATGTTACCGAATATGGCGTTGGGCAATAAAATTTCTTCGAAGCAAAATCATCTACGCCATTTCCAAAACAGCAAGGAATCTAGCTATGCGTTTAATGGGAACTAATTTAGTAATTTTGAGTTTAAATATAATTGGCATTTTTTTAATTTCCTCCCCAAATCGGCAACAATGTATTATTTTTAGATGGAGGCTCGAAGTTTGGAAATGAAAATGTATTTTTAATATTCAAATTTAAGAATATATTTTTGAATTAACTTAATTGAAGATAAATGAATAAAAATAAATATTGTAAAATAAATATAAGTTTCTGAAATGAGGATTGAGCGTCTGTTTTTAAAAACTTCTTAATTATTGTTGAAGACAATGGTTGAAGAGATATCTTCATTTTGTGTATCAAAAAATGCGAATTACATTCTTCGACCTGGAATGATTATATAAAATTTTAAGAAACTGCAGTTTATACTATGACACAGTCGTAAGCTCGAAACCTCTTTATTCATTACACTTCACGCAAAAAAAATCATCTTAAACTCTAACAAAGAAAATTTGTATTTTAAAAAAATAATTACCAGTTACTTTACGTCCTTATTATCTCGGTTTGTAGTCATTAGACTTCAGTATCGTGATAAAATATTTATATATTTAGCAGGGTTCATAGTAAAGACTTCCTTGTTATTGTATAATTTCACATACGGAAAATTATGGCATGCATTTCATTTAAATAATAGCAATTATTAGTCATTTATAATAATAATAATAAATTCAATAGAGCACACAAGATCAATACAGATTCGTAAAAAGATAAACTGTCCAGAAAACATTATCAAAGAAAGTAACGATTATCCGGGGATGAAACTATCTTTGAATATCAACCGTCTTCAAGTAAACATTTAAAACAAGAACAGTATTATCGCCTGTATAAGAGGAACATTATTCTTCAAAAACAAGATAAGAATTAGGGTCGCGATCTACACACGGGAGTAAAAGAAATAAAAATAATAGTATTGATAGTGAGCAAAGGTTGTAAAACTACAAAATTTACAACTGATACCAATAACTAAGAATTACATGTTCGTAATTTCTAGATATTTATGCTATAATAAATTTACAACTATTACGCAAAATGCAGACAATACTTCAGAGTCACCTGGCGAGGAAAATTTTAACTCCACAACTATTGATAATCTCATGTCATTGCAAAACAGAATGTACACCGTAGGCCAAAATTAGCAAAAGATCGCAAAAAATACCATTTACCTTAGACATGAGTTTTTGTTTCTCTAAAGTTCTTCTGCTTGATTCACATAAGATATAAAAGTACTTCTTAAGTCAATTGCAAAAGAAAGTCAAACTCATGGGACCTACACACGGAAATATATTTTTTTAACTATGGGAGAAATTAAAGATGCAGTGCGCGTTTGCACCCGGTAAAATACGGTAGTTTGCATCAAAAGAAAAAAAAATACATGATTGATTTAAACCATGCACTTTGTTTCCAAAATGTACCAAATCCCAAAATGAGTGAACCGATGTCTGAGAACCAGACTACCAGACACAACAAATGTGATAGCCGGGTTACCAAAACGTCCCAAATCGAAGTGTTAATCCATCCCAAAGAATCAAATGTGCTTGTTGTTTCATGTCAAATTTACTCTTTAGATTTGGTTCTGTTTGAAAGTGATCTTTACAAATGATATCAAAGTAATATATTTAAAACGAAAACTACACAGAACAGCAGCACATTTTACTAGGTCTTTGAAACATGAACTATTTTCTGTTATGTAGTTAACGGTGTGCTATTGTTCTTTTAGGACATGTTATGATTCTTATGAACTTTGCTGTTACACCAGTTGCATTTATGAAAGTAACATTTGTTCAATTTGTCATTTAGGTCACAGATAATTATGTAATTAAAGTTACTTTTAGAGTACGGTAAGGTTGTTTTCCTATTATTTTGCAGAGGTAGTTTCCATTAAGTCATAAACTCCCACAGATAAAAGGGAGTTTACTGTAGATTATAAAAACAATTCTCATTTTCATTTTTTTTTGTCCTTTAGGCAACTCAAGCTCAGGACGATAGACACAATTGTTCTACATTCCGTCGATAGTCCAATTTGCGAAATATTTTATTCGTAAACAATTAGTCCAAAGTAACTCCCAAATTAACAAATTGGTGAAGTACATTCCTGTCTAATAATTTTCACTTAAAAATATTCTTCACGAAAGGCTAACCTACTGTTCTTTTAGAAGAGGAATTCGTTATTAGTTTCTATAGGTTGAAGATAATACCATTAACGTTTAATTTTTAAAGAAAAGACTTGATTTGAGACTGTTCGTGTTTGCTGTGATTCTATTCAAGCTATAGTTAAAAGAAAATCACAGAGTAGAGGAAAATGGAAAGAATCACTAATGAACATTAAGGAATAAAAGACTGCTTCATTTTGGTAACGATAATTAAAAATACTGATAGTTCTTTTAAGTCACAATAACTAAAAACCTTTATTCTTTAACCTTAAACCCTGCTATATACATATAGATACACATTTGTGTTAAATTATTCATTTAAATCTAGCCTCTACTATAGATTAGACGCTTCAATGACGTCTCCCACGTACATCCTATCTAGTTTACTTAATATGGCTTAGCGATTGCATGAACGAACAATCTGAAAGCTTCAGAGACTCACGAACAACAGACGTACGTAGCCTCACAACAGGGAGTCAACTTAGTTTTGTCTAACAGGAAACATCTATAATATGTAACATTGCATCCTGAATAAATAAAATTATTTTAAATTTAGATGTTTAGAAGAATTCGTAAATTTATATTAAGAACTGTGATGTGGACTGATTTTGAAACGTCATAACATTAATGTAACTTGTGTGTGTATGGTGTTCTATAATGCTGAATGTAGTTTCGATCGCTCTCTGAAGAAACAGAAGAAAGCATTAAAAAAAATTGCGCTGAATAAATGAACACACATCAAGGAAGAGGTTATTGTGATACATTTATATTAACAATCATATAAGTTTGTTCAGTATAATTTTTGTGTGGTGGAAATGATTCAGACTGCTATTTTATCTAAAAAAGAAAAGAATTCCTGGATTAACTTTCAAAGAAATACATTTTTTGTTATCATATTTCGTTGATGAGTTTTTCAATTTTATTTCCTGGCATTTTGTATGAAACCATAGAATATTGCTTGGAAAGAAAGTCACGTTTTTCTCATTGGCTTGCCTCCATGTATATCAATTGAAAATTTGTGTTGCATATGATTGTTTATTAGCTTTAAATTTGAAAAAGGTCATCTATTTCATTTCCACTCTGATTCATAGAGAAAGGTGGATGAAAAGATAAGATTACTATAAGGAATTCTTTCAAACTGCACAGACATGAGGAAACATTAGAAATTTTATTCCCCATTATTACGGTTTAGAAATTGAGGACAAAAGTTGACTATCCCATAACTCAATTTAAGTATTCCAGTTATTACGAAGAACAAACAATATTTCACTCTAAACATAGTTGCTAAGATTGAAGAAGTAGACTATATTTATGAATTACTCAATAATCTTTGCAAAACGCAAGGCAGAGTGTCACAAAGTAGACAGTTCCACCATTCTGTTACTGATTATATAGGTAGTTTTTTGTCCATTGATGATGGCGGTGGACTTTTTGCCCGGACGCATGTATATGATCGTAAGATCCCTGGGCAAAGTGAACCAATGTTAGCTTGTCATTGTCTTCAATTGGATAAAGATACGATTGCGCCGCGCTCATAAGAATGCAAACAATTTTCATTGATCTCGTGGATGAGAAAATATTCGGAGACTCGAACCAGAGCTTTTCAAAGTATTTCTTTTATAAATTACACATCAGCAAATAGTTTCCATTCCACGATAAAACTTTCATCTGTTTTTTTGTCCAATATTATTTAATAATTATACCAGTTTAACAGCATCTAAGACAGAAAAAGGGTGGGTAAAGAAATTTTCTTTATTAGCGCGAAACGAATCGTTCGAAGTGTATCAAATGAGTTCAGATCTTTGTGTCCTTTTCCTTCTGAAGGCCACAAGGTAGCAATTACACTGAAGAAAGCCCATTTCCAAGGAAATTGAAAAGGTTAACTCTGACGCGACTGTGTTTTTCATTGATAAAAGCCACTCGCGGAAGGGAGGTCCAGAGTATTTCCCCTCATTTCTAATCCTGACTTGTCTTTGATGCAATGTAACCCCTCACAATAGGGTGGCCTTTAGAGTAGCAATCTTAAAACCACCCAACCATTCACCCCAACTCCCTTTTTCACCCTTATTAACAACCACCCAAAGTTGCTACGTGGAATCGATGAATGGTGAACGCAGTGAATGACGCAACTCTTGCTATTGATCCCGTGTTTTGTCCCCTTACGTCTCACCGTCTAGAGACGTGACAGCACCAACGCCATCTGCGAAAACTTCGCCATTCACAAACAGGCTCTCGACGGTTACCGAAGCTCTCTATGCAACGTTTTGCTTATGTTTTGGACGAAAATTGCTCAAAGCTTACGGTTACATAACACCTTTTTAGTTAGCATAAAGCGCAAACTTCGAATGGGTCTGATAAAATACAGTATTATTTTTTTCATTCATGATTACGCCCAACTTTACATGAATGAAAGGGAATAAGAAAACTTGGTACCCATACTGGTGCCAGTTCTCCATGTTCGGTAACATTCGTGCAGACTCGGATGTGATCGTCCAATCATTACCGTAAGTAGGCTAAACCATCAAAAAGAAGCGAAAACGAGGACAAGCGATTCTCTAAACGTCATTTACGGAAAATGTGATGTGTGATCCAATCAAAACTCATATTTATGACATAACAAAATACAAAGAACGTCAGAAAAAGGACGATTGAAAATAAAATCGAAGCCTGTTGGTTCTCTTCGTTGTTGCAGGAAATGAAAAGATAAAAATAGCTATTACATCATAAATAGGCTCGCTAGGAAATAACAATATATTTTAGAGATTTCAATTGTGTATCCATGTGTCCAAAAATTCATTACATATACCCCTCAGTAGACAACTCATAATCAAAATCTAATAAGACCACGAAGAAATACTATCTATATTAGTTTTAATAAATAAAAAGCAATTTAGAATAGGATGAAGACACTCTAACAACTTAATATTCAGGACGTTGAGGAATTAAAAGTAGTTTAATATACAAAAGATTTTCATATGCGAGATTCTCATTTTCAATTTTTTTCATGTATGCTTTTTTTTGTACGAGATTTCTGTTTTAGAAAAAGTTCTGATTAGTAGACATACTTCTTGGTAAAATTCAATTCAAATAATGAAAATACTATTTTAGGAATTTAAATTATTTCACAAGTCGTACTAAATGAAACCAAATCAAGTTGGATGGTCTAGGATTTAAATTGCTTGAATATAACTTTTCTGTATGTTCTATGCATATGTAATTATTGATAATGTGAGTATGTGGAGTTAAATAATTTCTGCTTCATCAGGCATATTTAGTGTAGTGTCGAATTTTACTCTGTATGTTTTATTTTATAAATACTATACAGAACATATAAATACTATTTCAAGGTTCAGTGAGGGACATTGCTAAAGAAAGTTACCACTAGATTCGAGAAATTACATTCAATATGCCACAGTATGCTTTCGGTCATATATTTTTCCTCTAAGTACCGTTGACTAGGAAAAGGGCCGCAGTGGATCAACGGTTAGAGCGCTCATTTCTGGCGCTTGGGGTCGTCAAATTCTACTCACACTCTACTCGTGCCATGCGGGCTTTGTGGTGGCAAACACCGTGTGTGTTTTGTTTTCGGATCTCCCGTTTCCTATCACTTTCTTCATTCCACTAATAACTCCATCATCATTCATTCGACCTAAGCCAAAGTTGCCTAAATGCCTTAAAATTAAATTCAAAAATGACTAGCGAAAAGAAAACGTGGTTTCCCTTCTGCTGAATAAATCTTATGCTTCAGATATACTTTACTAATTGTTCTGCAAAAGCTGTAGCACTGATAGAACCTGAATACCAAAACAAAATAGCATAAAGCAAAGATATTTCTTATTGATTTAAACTTTTGTGGTAAGCAGTTAGGATCGTTCCGTATAATTATGGCTCTTCGTACGAGATCTAATGGCCACACGTGTGTCAATATTCAAGATGTCTTGCTCTTTACTTGGTTACATGTCAGTATACGCCATCTTTTAAGAAGAAAATAATTTGGAAAGTGGCTCCGACTATTTTATTAACACCAGAGTTGTTCTTTGACTCAATGAGGAAGAAATGAGTCAAACTTATCAAAATGGAAGTTCTTAATTACAAGCGTTGGTGTTAAATATTGCAATCAGTTCACTATCGTTACCGTTCAGTGTATGACGTTAAAGTAGCAAATTTCAAGGATATAAGATTTTATTCTGTATTTTGCAATGTTATGACGTGTTGAGTTATAGCAAGCCTATTCTAGTTATTGTTTCAAAATACGAATAAAGGATGTAGAAATCGGAATCACTGCTATAAAATTGCGTTACTTGTTTGTATCTCATCTCTTTCCTTTCTTTTAACTTAAGAAGACGAAATATGACTACATTGTCAATACTTGTATCTGATTCGCTAGAATAAATACCCTTTTCCAATTTGAAAACTACTTATCCCATAATGTGATAAGTTTTTGGATTCCCTCGTCATAGAACACCGCCGCCAATCAAGTTACGAAACGTGTTACGTCAGTTTTGTTAGATGAATTCATCCATATAACGCAGCAAATCCTCTATAATGACTGATGGGCGACCATCTTTGATGTGTAGTTTGACCCCATCGCTACACTGTCCATTCATTCATAACGTTATCATCGTAAATGTCCTTAATTTCTCAATAAATTTGACATGCTTGCGTATTATTTGCGTTTCAGAAAGTTAATAACAGATATCCACTACATATTTGGCGGTATTCTATAGTTTCTTGTTCATTTAGAAACGCACAGAAACAAAAGAAAAGCTACTACCGCGCTGAAACTCATACGGAATATAAGAAGTGACTGAGACCGTTGCTTATACGAGTTCAATGGGCAACGGCAAAAACATTTTAAACGACCCTCGCACTGAAGAAGAAGATAACATATATCTTTCCCAAGAGGAAACTCCGAGATTAATCTTCAAACAGTTAATAGACTTCCAGTAAATGACCGTAAGGAGCCTAATTTCGTTACATGTTCCATTTCTCATTCTTACATTCCGTCTAGACTACCAGGTTTCAAGCAATTACGAAGAGCAGACACTTCATTTTGTACAGAATATGAGTCAAACCCTGTTGTTAAAAGGAAATTTGGAGGGAGAACGGGGGCTGTACCTATCGCATTAGGATTAGGTAGTATGTTAAAACAGTCAGCAACTGATTAATTGATTACTCAAAGAATACGACAAAGTTAATATTTGCTAACCAGTTTGAAGACAATTATTAGAATATTGTTTGGATACACTTCTTTCCTTTTCTTCAGAATTTTTTAATATGCAGGCAGTATTGATATGATTCTAAGACAGAGTAAAGTAGCATGGTCCCATCCATAGTTATTGTGGTTACGTTTTGTAACTTTTACCAGCCTATTTGCTTCTGGTTTGTTGGATTTGTTTAAATATTCTGTTTTATATTAGACGAGAATCAGTCTATAAATTAGATGTAGAAAACTCATAGATTAGAATAGGTTAGGAGTGGATTTGTTCCAGTGATTTGTTTTGCAATTTCACTCAAAATATTGTTATATAATACCTAAAACGTTCTGTGACAAATAAAATGTTCAAGTACGTTACTAAAAAGAAAGCTGTTTTCAAACTATTGCTATTACGTATCTTGTTTCAGCTACGTCTAAATAATTTTAATACAATTTACTTACACTGTACTAAGATTATTCCAAAGCAACACTGATACTAATATGAATGTAAGTATCATTTGTATCTGATCCGTAGATAATTTTCTTGTAGATATTCTGAAATACACTATCCTCTTTCCTACAGTGACATCAGGTTACAATCAAATTACCATGGTGAGAGAAAAGCTAACAATATCTCAAAATGTTAATTGTTAACAATGAATGAAATTATCATTTTATATTGAGGAAGATAAACTACATTTGCTGTCATATTACGAAATAAAAGGAATATGTCTCATGTAGTACTCCAATCCCTGAATCAACTGGGATCATTCGGAGACATTAAGAAACTAATTACTGGAGATGACAAGTCTCTGAAATATCAATTTTAAAGCTAGTCACTTCAATTTGATAATATCTTTGTTCAAATATCTTTAGTCACGTATTTTATGACTTCATAATTAAAAGAGTGAATCTGTTAGTTCGTCTATTATTTTTTTTCATAGTTCTTGCAATTGTATTTTTCAAAATAAGCAAGAAACACTTGTCAATAACCAATACCAAGTCTTAGGGAGTGCTACGTTGTCTATTTGCTTCGTTACGCCTTCTTTTATCTTTCATTGGAAAACACCTAGGCACTTGAATACATTAAGATAGAACGGAATTAATATTCCACGAAAAGCGAATATTAAAGCAATGTCTTCTAATAATGTTTGAAATTAGAACATCAGGAATTTAGTATTTTTCTTATTGGTTATGGATTTTACTAAAAAAACAAATAATAGATTTTTTGCTTCATTCAAACTAGAATAATGTTTCTCAACTTTGCTGGGAGACCTGGGTTAACCATTTGGCTGCACTGTGTTCCAAAACTACTGTGAACGTAAAAGACATTCGTTGTCACGGTTTCACTGTAATCGTATTCACCTACCATTTAAAGACATTGATATTCTCACTCTATCTCTTCCTCATATCGTATACTAACTCCTTTTTAATCAGTGTTACAGCAGCACATAAGTAACAAAGACAATGGAAGTAATTGACAACTAAAAGTAGCTGAAAGCGTTATAAGTAATTTTATTAAGAAAAACGTTGTTGGTTTGAGAACTGGACCATATAAGAAAAGTGGCTGCAGGTTTATAGCAACACTAGAAAGCTTAATATTCACAGTATCCAAAAGATTATAGAAAATCGTTAGATTTAGACACAAAATTGCTAGATTGGCAACACTGATTTCACAATTTGCCTCCATATTTTGTCGTGGCAGCCTCTCTCATTCATCTTTTGCTTTTTGACTTCCGTTATTTTTTATCAAACTACTTTATCGGAAATTAGTATCTTCAGTGTGCTATACTTCACTTACCTTCTACTTCTTGTATGTATTTCTTTGTCCCATGCGTTCATGTCTTCCCCTGTTGTTCCTTTTCTGATCTTCTTGATCGAAATTATGCATTAAAAGTCAGATATTTTATTAGGAAGATATGATGATCACCTTCATACCAAAAGGTTATCACCATATGAAAGTTACTCCAAAATTGTGCCAGCGTTTTAAGCCTTTCAGAGCGACTTTTTATATCGATCATGTTGGATTTATATTTAAATAAAATCAAAACCAGGTTTATTTTTCAGTTTCGATGTTACACAACACCACGAACATTTGACTTCTGATGAAGATATAAACTGGTTTCGTATTACATGGTTTTGCTTCGCTTTTCATATTGATGAATTGACAATAATTCGAGACAGATTGTTATTATTAATGCTATAGTTCTAATCCGATTCGTGTTAGTTCAAGATCGCTTATCAAATTGGGTTCAAAGTGGAACTGATATGCCATAAAACATGTGTGCCTCCAGGTAGAAACAGTTTGGCATGGATTTCTCTCAATGTCAAATATAACCGGATTAATAAAATATGGATCCAACCCCAGCATTAAGATGACAGGATATTCAGTCACAATGTCCTTTGAATGTTTGCGAGTTACGATAATATACAGAGTGTATGAATATTGATACGGCCTATCTTTGGCAA
>JAGDQP010005672.1:37395-58134 GCA_022664845.1 Lepisma saccharinum
GGTATCATCACAAGAAATGTAATATCTTGCGAAATAAGGACGTAAGCCGCGTTGTCCTATCATATTGGAGTCAAAGATTCTATTTCAACAATGGTTACGATTGCGCAAGGCATCTGAGGCACAGGCCGGGATAGGGTAGGGGAGAGTGTTGTGGAAGGTAGACGACCAGGGGCTATTTTGTAGGTATCATCCCAACATTTGCCTGGTGTGACCGACGGAAAACTCTGGGAAAACCTAAGTCAGAATAGTCGGCCGTTGTATTCGATCCCAGGACCTTCCGAATGTTAAGACAACGATCTAACACTTAGCCACGGCCTCTCGGTTTAAGACTGATGAGTGCACTTTTGAAAGAATTCCTCACAAGATCATATTATTGTGACAGAATTGACGATGGACGACAGAAATGCACTTAAATCTACTGGCAGATGCACTATTTACTCATAAACTTTGCTTATACACATTTTGGGGTACATCTTTGATTGTTATTCGGTAAGCTGATGCGGCTTATGTCATTTTCTGCACAGATGTCGCTTCATTTATGACGATATAGTGCTAACTTTGGGCGCCTCTGGCTTCAAAACTATTGTTTTTTGACAAAAGTTTACATCATCAATTTTCATTCTTATGCTATGGTGAATCCATTCTTAAAATATTACTGTTTATTTTTGGAGCACCGCGTATTTGGAGCTTTGCGCCTACGGATATTACCATATTATTCCTGGGAAAAATCTAAGACAGTAGTATTTCAGTTCTGTATATATACACCATGTATATATTTTTGAATTATATACGCACTGTATAAATACAGAACAAGATTTGGATAATTTTGGTTGGGAATGAATTCTGTTCTTACAATTTGAATATTTGATTTTGTAATTAAAATATTTTGTAAATTTGTTATGCTGCAGAGTGATACTCAGCACAGTGGTTCGGACTCCACTCAAAACTGTGGATTACGTTCTTAAGACCTTAACATAGCTTCCCCTTGGTTTAACCTTGTACCATACAACAAGGGTGGTTCAAAAATATACCCAACTTTTATTGTAAAGTTTGTGTGATTACGTGGAAGAGAACCGACAGTTGCGGTACCTAACGGTGTCCATGGACATTAACTGGAGCAGATTTTAAACTTGTTACTAACCGAAGTAATGCAGGAGACTGTCCGACCGTGAAAGAGCTGGAGGTGCAGAGAGTATACGTAAAATTGTGTCCAATCGCATAAAGTTTTCAAAGAGACCTTCGACATGTTGCATGAACCCTATGATGAAGAATGTTTAAGTTGGACACAATGCTATGAATAGTACTGGTGTTTCGGATCGGGTCGAACTTTGACCAAGAACGACGTAACATCAGGACGGCCGTCCACATCTAAAGACATCGATCACGTGGAAGGGGTGCAGAAAGTCATTTACGCAAACCGTCGTCTCACCGTACGTAAAGTTGCTGCTGAACTGAACATCAGTGCAGGCTCGTGTCACACGATTTCAACGGATAAACTGCAGGTGATTTGTGTTGCCACGAAGTTTGTGCTACGTCTGTTAACAGCCAAGCAAAAGAGGTCGCATAAAGAGTTGTCACTCCGAGGGATTACTGACCAAAATTTTTGAAAATCTTATGATCACTGGTGATGGCACATGGATATACGGGTTAGATGCGGTAACGAAGGTCCAATAATAGTGGGTGCAACAATCCTCACTGCGAGCCAAAAAGCACGAATGAGTAAATCTCACGTTGACATTTTGTTAATCATCTTTGTCCATTCGGAGTTTGTCCCACGTAGTTCCACGATGAATGCATAATTCTACATTAACGTCATGCAACGAAAACGTGTGCAGCTCGAGACGCTAAAAATGTGGTAGAACAAGTCATTGACGGTTCATCACTACAATACACGTTTCCATTCTTCACTCGTTGTCTTGGAGTTTTCAGTAACGCACAAGACACCTGTTGTCCAACAAATTGGTCTCTCTCTTGATTTTGAACCAACCGACTTCATATTCCTCCCTAAGTTAAAATCAACCCTCAAAGATTGCTGATTCTTGACCATAGAGGAGAGCCAGGAGTAATCACTACAGGACCTACAAGTCACTTCAAAACTAGAGTTCCAGCGAACATTCCAGAACTGGAAGAAATGTTGGGAGAGTACTTTGAAGGAGACAGGTCCTGTTAAATGGTGAGTATTACCATTTTTTATTTTCAGAAGTTCAGTTTCTTTTTTACAGACACAAATTCCTGCTACCTTACAGAACAGTCATTATCATTATCATCATCATCATCAAGAGCCAATGCTTGGAACTGTGTCAAAACAAATGAAAGAGATACTCTGAAAACTTTTGTTTGTGGCCATTCTTCCCCACCAGAAACTACAAGG
Source organism: Lepisma saccharinum (assembly GCA_022664845.1). Taxonomy (NCBI): domain Eukaryota; kingdom Metazoa; phylum Arthropoda; class Insecta; order Zygentoma; family Lepismatidae; genus Lepisma; species Lepisma saccharinum. The sequence goes on from JAGDQP010005672.1 coordinate 39,767, forward strand.
AAAAAACTTTGAGAGTTTTTGTTTGAATTCATTGTGTTTTTCTAGCAACTTTTATTGCAATGGTATAGTCGTTTACAACCCAAAAACGACTTGGTAGACACCCTGTATTTCTGACATGACTACAATGAATTATCATATTATAATGTTGTTTACTCTTTACAACAAAAATGATTGTTAAATTGCCTTTGGAAGAAACGAATTATTACGGTAAAGGAATGTTAAGACTGAGTTTCCTTAACGTTACGTGAACACATCTTTTCTTGCTATCTTTGACTTTCTATTAATACATTTTCCAATTCACTTTTTAGGAGTATTTTTTTTTTAAATAAAATTTTATACTCTGTTTTCAATAAAGCACCATTTCGAATAAATTAAATATTTGACTGTTTCTGCTTGTCACTAATAAAGTAGCAGATAACTACTTCTTTGTTCACTGGCTTCCTTTCCTTTTTCTAATGATATTATCATTTATGGTAGCTGTGACCCGAGGTAAATATCAGTGTCATTTGCTAGTAGTCTTGTCGCTGTATTCGGCTACCACCAAGACTGAAGATTCTCGCAACTTGAGATCTTCTATATCAAATTTCGGACCCAAATCTTTGTCATTACGTGGCACGCTCGTAATCACTGCTAGTTAATGCACTCAAGAAAGAAAGGAAGAACAGATAAAAATGTTCTCAAAATAATGAACCTCGTCTGTGAACTTGGCTTTTAACTTCACGATCTTCCGCCATGTTTTTCAATAGACGCCTATCAGCCATTGTGTGCGTCTCTTACAATAAATCATCCACACTGTTACCATGCTATAAACCAGGTCCAAACTTATTCTTAACAAAATATTTTACAATATCATTCCAAATAAAGGTGTTTTTATTCTTCCTTTTTTTAAAAATCATTTTTCTGCATTTCTCTTATTTTCTAGTCAAGAAGACGCACTAGAATACCCTATCCTATGCAAGCTTGAAGGGGAACTACTAGTGTGTGTAACGCACTTTTGTGGTGTAGGATAGAAAAAGTAAAACTAATAAGTTATTTCAAATAACGATTTCCGTTTCCAGGTTGGTTTTAACCTTAAGTCTAAATCAGATTAGGCTTTCTTCCTGTCTTTTTTTTTAGGTCTGTTATTCAAATTTCAGTGCAGGTAAGTTGAAAATAAATCTTACGAACTAAAAATCTGTTTCATACTTCAACAATTAGTACCACTAGCCTTAAAATAAATGCTAATAGTAATTTCAAAATTGTCTCCAGAACCTTCCTGGACATTATTCTGCCCCGAAACAATTTGAAGGCAATATTGAAGTTATTATTACCCATTCTTCAACGCTTATGGCACTCATTATTGAAGAAGGAAGTGAACTTTTGTCCGTAAAAATATATTTTTTGTTTACCTTCACTCAGGAATCGCCGTGGCTCTGGCGGTAGCGCATAAGATTACGAATCAGGCGGCCTGGGTTCAAATCCCAGGCAGGACACTGGAGACTTTTCTCGCAGTGTTCTGAAGTGAACTCAGCCTCCTATCCAATTGAGTGCCAGAGTGTCCTTGGTACTCATGAGCACCTTGGGAAGGTAAAGGCGGCCGAGCGTAGGACTAACCACCCAACCTCACTTCGTACCGTAGGTCGAGAATATATGGAGCGCTACCTCCACATCCTCCGTGCACCGTTCACGGCGCGTGCGTACCGCACAGGGGATAGCTTTACCTTCTTTTTACCTTCACTCAAATTTGAATAATTGATGTAATGGAAAAAGATCTGGAAAATCTGCTTTGATTCAGCCTCAGGGAGAAAAATATACCATTGTATGCACGTTTTTAAAGCTCATAAAAGGACTTGTAAGTTGCGTTTAAATATTTCATTGATATTTTTCCTTTCATACATTAAATACCTATTTTCAACATTATTGAAAATAACGTTCTTGTTTTATACAGGGTATTTAACCAAAATTACTAATGCAGTTTAGAAATTTTATGACGCCAATCGAAGAAAATCTATAGGTTACAATTTTTTTTGTACTATTGCATTATTTGTTAGATAACTCAACATGTTCACCATTTCTAAATATTGTTATAGCGGATTTGTAAAAAAAAATGTAAAAAATCAAACTGGTTTGTTTTATTGTCGGCACTAACTACAGTGTAAAAGCAAATTAAAACTTTTGGGTCACCATGTACGTATATAATTTGTGATTTTCTTTTAAATTTTATTTTAAGGCTTTTAGGCAGTTATGGCTCAGGCCGTATGGATGAAGATGGGATGAATTGGTGGAATGAAGAAAGTTGGAGGAAACGGGAGAACCCCGAGAAAACCCACGCACACGGTGTTTGTTCACCACAAAGCCCACATGGCATGAGCAGGGATCGATCCGACGACCCCTAGCACCAGAGGTGATGAATATAATTTGTGAATTTTTTCCTTTCATCCATTCACAGTACAAAGCAGAACAGTTATGTATACATCTATAATTACATGTCTGTACGACAATGCCAGACAGGAGTCCCTAGTAATATCGTTAATTACTACGTAGATGCTTTCAGCGATAAGCATCTGTTCTCTGCCGTTCCTGATGGTAAAATCAAGTGAAAACACAACAGAACATAGTAGTGTGAATACTACTTGAATCGAATTCTTTATAGAAGTTTTCTACTACTCTTAATGATTACAACAGTCAAAACTCCAAATTATTACCACGTATTTTAGATTCTGGCTCAAGCTAACTGACACGAATGAAATGATAGTTAGTCTAAGCAAGCTAATCCCTGCCATCACTTAGTAGTATCTTGTCTTAGCAGCTTTTCCATCCATCCTTTTTTCTTCTTTGTATTACATGTTCAATGGCATTATTTGTCTTCTTTCCAATTTATTTGCAGAATAAACGTATCGAATACCTCAATGACCTTCATTCCAGCCATAATACGATCCGTTTTCCAATAAAGATTGAGAAAGAAACAGGGAGAGAGGGGAAGAGAAAAGAAAGAGAAATCCACAGACAAATAACTACACGTTCATTCAAGCTTGTGTGTCCGTCGCAGAATGCAAAAATCGATACTCATTGAGTAAGTCCCTCTTTCATAGCAGTACTTGTTGTTTGATGAAAATTTCGGTCAATGCCAACAGATATAGTAGCGTATCCTTCCTTCCTTCCCTTCGTACAATATCAGCTCCATCCGTTTCTCTAGCGGATGTGGGTGTTGCGCTCGAAAAACTGGGTCAAGGTGGTAGACAGGGTATGTAAGCGAGATGACTCAGAGAGTATGCAACCGTGTCGCACACGCTCAATAAACTGTTCAGTGTATTACAGTGTGCATAGTATAAAGGGGAATGTTTTCTATCACTTTCAGGAAGGCTTTTAAAACATCGCGCGTGAAAGTAAATTTTATAACAAAAAAAAAATGTAGGTTTTAGAAGATATGAAAAAGGGGTAGACACTGATTAAATAATATCTGGCTTTTTCTAGGTTGCAACTAAAGCACAACTTATATAAAAATCTAACTCAAGTGTTTACTGGCTACACCATAAGCTACTACGAATGTATTGGATTAGTTATGTGTTAAACACACGTATAAAGACTTCACTATAGTAAGAAAAAATAACACTATGTTCCATCTTAACATACCTACAGCTTCCAAACTTAAACAGGGTAAATTTACACGATAATTTCGTCGAGTTCAAGGCAGAACGGCGTAAGTCAATGTAACTTACGCCCTTCTGCTTTGAAAACAACAATTTGGTAAAAATTACATATACTGTGAGATGGTAAGACATTGGAAACGATGAGTAAATTAAATATTTAACGGTTACATGACATGTTTTCGAGATAAATTTCATTACGGACTCCATTTCCTTGCGATTTTGCTTCCTCAGTTACTGTATATAATATTTAGAACTTAATAGATCGCATGTTAGCATTTTTAATAGACCGAAAACAGCACTTGAATAATATTCAAGTGTACTCCTTCAGAAACAAGCATTATTAACCACAAAATATTTGAAATAGGGTTGTTAACAGATTCACTTCAAAAGAAGCTCACATACATGCAGTGTTCCTTCAGGACCATCTAGTCAAAATAAATCTCTTACACATCTTTGTAACGTACATCGAACAATGAAACATCTCAAAACATTCACAAGTATAAAATAATCCGTTCTTGCTCACCCCGCCATCGTTTAACGGAAACAGTTACACAGGTAAACTTAACATATAAGAATGAAATTTAACATTTTAATATTCTTTTGTGTGTATGTTTTAATCTAACATGATGCAGTGTTTGCAGCTAGTTGATCGACAAACGTCAAAAATGCACTCATTTTATAATATTGGTTGATTCCCGTAAAAAACAGCAACACTGCAAACACTACACTGAAAATTACATTCAGAATCGCGGTTGTTCGATTCTTCTTGTGTCTCCGTTAACATAGAGAGCTGAACAGAACAACCCATGAATGATCCCGCGAAACCATGAATGGCGTAAGCGGAAGTTCTTGTGAATGGCATCGACTTTTACTTTTACTATTTCAGGGTTTCAATAGAACGAAATATGTCAAGTACTTACGTCTCGGCCTTTTCTTCATCATGCATTGTCAAAATCCTCATTTCAGCATCCTGATGGGGGTTCGCAGTCTATGTCGACCGATTCCCACAGCAACCAGTAACAAACTCTTTCGCTTGTGTTGTTAGCTAGCGCTGTGCCACGTGTCTGGCACTGGCCGTGACGAATCGAACCAACAGAACCTAAGGGAGGAAGGCTTATTGATTGAATTTTGCCCAGCTACCCCGGACGGGCGACCTGTATGTGTCTGTGTGTGCGCGCTTGTTGCTTATGGAGCAAAAAGGGGTGGAATGGAAAAGGGGTGAACTTCATTTGTAATTCCATTAGCTTCCAAGCTAAAACATAATTATGTATAATACAACATAAAATGCTTCTAGTACAAAAAAAAAAATGTACCAGTGCGCTTGTGTGAATAAAACTAACCCCCTAACCACTGCTACCTCGCCCTTAAGCTCTTCCGAAAGGGCAAAATCAGTTTTCCGTGTTCTCTGAGCTCATTCATTGCGTCCTAGATTTACGTCATTGCTATTTTTAGAAGCCCGGGAAAAGCTAAGGGTTGAAAAGTTCCAGAAAAAAAAAACGGGGGTTGACATTTTCTTCAATGAAAATGCTTGTGCGATCAATACCAGTAGAAAACCTTCATTATTACGGAACGCTTCCCTGAGTTTAAATAACAGTTATATGAACTTTATTTATTTCGAAAGTTCCGTGTGTGAAAAGAAGTACACAAGTTGCACTTCATGAATAAAACTTAAAATTATGATATAAATTTATTTATTGCATTTTTATCTTTTTTTATATATATATTGTACTATCTGATATACATGTGGTGCTGAACAGTAACTCTTGTTCGGTCTGTCGATCAAACATTAGTGAATTTTTTGTTGTTCTTTTTGATTTTACAGAAACTTTTGACCCATCTTTGTGTTTGTCCTTTATTTTATTTTTTTAAGCAATCACTTCAGTTTATTCATACTGCTGAACAAAACTCCTACTCGTGACTGACGGCTTCCTGTTCCCAAATCGAGACCTCTTAAATTGAGCTATGAATAATGTTGGTATCAGAAAACGTCATAAACTTATCCCAATCATAACCCAAATCTATCGAGATACAAATAGAAATCTCAAGATTTTTTTTAATGTGTGTGATTCTCTCATCTCTAACACTTTCCCTAACGACGATTAAAGTTGTTCATTACGTCAGCTAAACATTTCTCCAGAGATGTTCTCCGCACAAGCTACGATAAATAGCGATTTTAGATTCATTAGTCATGTGTGGACTCGAAGTAGAAAGAAAAAAAGAACTTTCTATTGCTAGATAGCTATAATGGCTTCAAAACATCAAAAATTATCCCGATTTTCATTAAATTTCATATCTACTGTTTTCGAAGAATTCTAAACTTTATGCTGAAGTCAAACATTTTGAATTCCAAAATCCAACATGGAGGCAGCGCAAAAACAAATTCATTATGAAAAATTATCCGATTTTCAATAAATTTTACAGCTGAGAAGAAAACTCTCAAGTTTGAATTTGAATAAATTCACCCAGGATTGAATTTGGGTAAACGCAACGTGTTAATATTGTATTTAATTCTTTTATTTTTATTCTAACATTATACTCAACATACTTTATAAGCGTTTGATACTGGGCTCCCAAGGTGTTCAAATGACGAATTCAATTTAAGATTATCTGGAAAAGTAGACAATTTCAATCTTAAATTATTTATTACTTAATTGTTTTCAAACATAACTCTAAATATATTTATAGGAATATCTAGCAATCTTGTCCCCCTGATATGTTTCATTACAGCTTGTGTAGTTTAAAAAATAAACTCTGTCTGCCAATTTTATGCCAATGAAGAGAGAGAGAGAAAGAGAGAGAGAGAGAGAGACAGACAGAGAGAGAGAGAGAGAGAGAGAGAGAGAGAGAGAGAGAGAGAGAGAGTATGTGTGTGTGTGTAAGAAAATAGAGCTCCATTGAAATAATAGTTTACTTAGAAAGTTTTCGGCCTGAGTCAAAGTTACCTAAAGGCCTTAGAAATTAAATTAAAAATTGAACTTAGAAAGTTTAACCGAGAAGTCTTTAAAAGAGGTACGTAAAACATTAATTTTAAGAAATTTTATTTCGTCTATCCTAACTGCAGGTTAGTGCCAATTGTTCTGTATATAATCAATCACTGTATTCGGAGTTCGTAAGAAAAAAAGTAAAGCTATGCCCTGTGCAATACGCATGCGCCGTGAGTGGTGCATGAGGAATGTGGAGGTAGCGCTTCACATAAGTTCCATTATGAAACAATTTTTATGAAATTTCTTCTCCTTGTAATGATATGTAAGAATGTTTCATATGATATATTCCTTACACATGTAATTGAACAGTAAAAATATGCGTCAATATACAGGGTGGTCTAACGAAAACTGCCCACAGCATTTATTTCGCAACTCACTGGTCTGTTTCAAAAATCTCGAAACACTTCAAATTTGATTACCAGGGGTACAAGTTATTGTGATAAAATTTATGCGTGCTACTCCACTCTCTGCACTCTAGTGCAGTTTCCTTAGACGGCAACATGAGATAGATGACACATCGTCAGATTTACAAAATTATTATTATTTTTGAATTTTAGTGTATGCTTTGGGAGAAATCTCCTTCGATCTGAAAATTGGAAAATATAGTAATATTTTTTCCCTATTATACCCTTCAACACCCATTGTACAGCGGAAAAGTATTCTTAAAATTACAAATAGTATTAAATAATGCGTGCTTTACCATTCTCCGCGGTGCAGTGACGAAACACTCAATTTTCTTTAATAGCATCAGGAAACAACTGAAGTATCATTCAAACGGACTTTTTATTGTATATACGAAAATGTTAGGATTGCTTTTGTTTTTTTCGGAATTCCAGTAATCTATTTGCAAAGAAATACTGATTGAAATAGTAACATAAATTGAAAATTCACAAGACAATTACTACTTTACCCTATTAAACGTTAAAAATACTCATTATCACGAACCATGAGTAGAAGAAACTACTGGAAATATCACTATGACTAGTTCTTTCCTAGATAACGTTTTAAAGAGTAAATTAGTACTCATAAATGTATAGTTTGAAGTAATGTTTCAATTGTTTCTTCCTTGCGAAATTTCCCTGGAGATTCGAAAATAATATTTTTATAAACAAAGTAAAAAAAAAAAAAACTTTAAAATGTTGTGTTACTCGACTCATGTTCCTCTCTGGGTCTGAACTGCTTTTTAAAAATAAGAAGCTGTCTTCTACATCTGCAATGTTACAATCCTAAAAAAGATGTTGTAATGGTAAATTAACCGTATACTTCCACATCATAACTGTCTTTACTTTTTGTGTGCATACACCTAAAAAAAGGTACTTTATTTAAAACTTTATTTGTGCCGAACAAAATCCGAAAGCGAGAGTAATTTCTCCTCAATCGCGACTAGCCTGTGAAGAATACATTTATTTGGTTATTAAAGTTGAAAATATACTGTATATACCAAGACCTAAGCGTATAGAGAATATGCCTATGCAAAAAGCAATCTTAAGATTTACCTTACAATTTTCCGAATTTAGGATGGATAAAATGTTAATAACACGAATTTTGGTAAAAAAAAAAAAAAGTTTTTTTTAAGAGAGCAAGTTTAGCAAAATCAAGTTAGATAAACAGAATTTAGAAAGTAACTGAAAATGTCAGAAGTTTGTGAACACGAAAAATGTAGAAATTTTCTTGCTCGTTTTCTTTTCTGACGATTCTTTTCTGCTTTAAGCTTTACGTTTCTTGTTTTCTCTCAAGTCCTTTTATGTTTTATGTCGAGCCTTTACATTTCCTGTCGACATCTATGGAGAAATGTGAAAATATAGTTGCAGTTGGTTCTATAATAACGATATGCACTGTTGAGGTATTAAACATAACACACGCTGTGAACGCTGCTCCCATAGTTTTGTAGTCGTCGGAAAACGACAAATGTGTGGAAAACCGCTAGGCGATCAGAATTATGAATGATTGAAATTTCGGTCACTCTTAGCAAACCGATTATAAATATTCTTAGGCTGAACATCTAAACTAAAATTCTTTTACTCTAGCTCATCGACTACAGAGCCTTGATTTGCAGATTTTCATTAAAAAGAAGGCATCACTTGGTCAACGCAACGACTGCTAATCGCTTCCTTTACTTAGCTTTTGAGGCCGCAGTCTGTTAGTTCTTAATTCAATTGGCTTCTTCAATAGCTTCTCCGAATGCTGGTCAATCCAACCGTGGATCGAACCCGGAACACCTCTCATCAAGAGATCCACTCGGCTAAGGCTACTTAAACCTAATTCCGATATAGAATAAAATATGACCCTGATGTATTGATTAACGCTTGTAAGTTCACTAAAACTTTAATGCGTACCTTACCCTTCAAATCTTTCTACTCATCTTCTGCAGCCTTTCCTCACACTTACGGCATTATTTTAACAACTGTCACAAATGTTGCAAACTTTGCGGAACAAGAGGAGAAGCTCGTCATTTCTACAGTATTTCATGTGAATTTTTCTCAGTAGAAAATTCCCCAAATAGGGAAATTTGCAAGTAATGGTGGTCTCCCTGTCACCTTCATATTTCCAACTTTCCTTCCAACAAAGTTAATTTAAACGTTGAGAAAAAACTAATACGAGTATTTGTTCACCTTTAGGACGTTTCACTCATTGTTTGGTTAAACAAAGTGCCAAAAAGGCGGACATTTACAAGTTTTCTGAAGTTTAAATCGATGTTGAATCTGTGTTACCAAGCACAGAATTTCTGTTCGTAAATTAATATAACCACTGTGACCTGAGTAAGTACAGAATCGCATTTATAACATCATCGTCGAGATCTGAAACATTTCAGGTATGCACTAAATATATTGATGTAAAGTTAAAACAATTGGCTTGGATTGAATTCCTCTTCCGTTATCTTTCGCTTTTATTGTGTCTATATGTGTGTGTATACGTGTATGAATTGGTTGGTGTAGGGGAAAGGGGATGACGTAAATTATCATTGTGTCAAACTGACATAAGGAACATCATCTCATTCTGTTTGGTGCAGTCAAGTATCCAAAGACTGTCGAAACCAACTTGTTTTTTTTTTAGGTAAGTCAAACTTAACCCGATTTTTCCTAACTTTGTTTTTATAAAATTAATAACTGTATACATTTTGACATTACTGATGTCACAATATAGTGATTAACTTAAAAGAACTGATAGGGAGGCTTTAACAAAAATAATGACTCTGTAAATCATATTTCTCATACATTTAAAAATAAAATAATGAACTTACCAACTCGTCGGCTGAGAATTATAAGGTTCTAACTACATAAGATTTTAATGTTAGATAGAACCTGTTAATTCACAGCCGACGAATTGGCTTGTAAGATTTGAATACACGACAAAATTATCTCTGATCTCTTTCGTTAATAAAATTTTAATACCAAAAGGTCTACTTATCTGGCTGATAGAAATTTAATAACTGATTTATTCGTATAGAAAATTAAAACAGTGACTTGATTTGTATATCTTTCAGTAAAAAAAGGAAGGCCAAAAATTAAATTAAATGTCTTTCAGTGAAAAGAGTTCTAAGGAGCGTTTTAAATATGTATGAGTAATAAAAATAATTGGGAGAAGCTACTTTGAATTGTAATGTATTACCATAGACCTCATAATAGATAGACTTAGCACGCTTCCCCATTCCTGGCTGCGCTAAAACTAATGTTTTCTTTTGTTCAGAGCAAGCGATTTCGAATACATCTGCTAGGTAGCTCTGCCATAGACCTCATAGTAGGATATCAAACTCATAGTAGATAGTGGTAGCAGCAGCTTTTCTCTACCACTTACTCCAAACTTTACCAACACATATTAATAAATATTCTATAATTAATACATTCATACCAACAAATTTAGGTGTATATTACACAAAATAAATATATTTATGAACATATTTTATTTATCGTTTTGGACTCTTCCCTTTTTTCATCTTTTGTTAGGCCAAATAACATTATACAAGAAACAATTGATTTTTATATCAATCAATCAATCAAGTTGACTTGAGTCCTAAATATATTTGTTTTTCATGTGTTACTTCATCTTTGTCTTATATTGGATAACACATGTGTAACAACACACATACAAAAAAGGTACACAGCCACCATCCACGAAATATATTCGCAATTACACACATTCACACATAATATATATATATATGTATACATATACACAACATATCCACTGAGTTTTATATTTATTTACATGTTATCTTCTTTTTTTTTGTTACCTTCGACGACAAATCCGTCACTTTTAAAAAAAACAAATGTTCTTTTCTCTTATTAACATACAAAGTTTACAGCCTTCTTTGTTCAGTCGTGTTACTAATGTACAATTCTAAAACCAACATCAGATGAGTCCCTGTGAGCAATTTTCTTTACACACTCATACACGCACACGCACAAATACACACATGTACACTGACATTTTTTTTGGCAATGAAACAAATAGCTACAGATTTTACAACACTGTTTTTTTTTGTTTCGTTTTTCACATTTAAACAGAGATGAGAGTTTATGATTGATTTTCTCATTTTTTTTATGATAAAAACGTTTACGAAAAAAATGGCTAGTTTGAGTTATCTTCAAAAATTTTTGTTCATTAATATACTAAAAAATATTTTCTTCCTTTTCACTTGTTTCTTCTGAACTTCTTTTCAAATGAACTGCTTACGCTTATATTTTGCCTCTTACACTTTGCATTTACAAAATTATAACACCTTTTTAAAATTCGTTGTTTCTTGTCAATTCAAATATGTATTTTTCTTTTTGTTAACAATGTCAATCACTCTCACCATATTGGTATCTTTCTTGCATTAATTTACAGTGGAATTGTTATGTTGATCGTTTGTCTCCCAGAAGAGGAATTTTCAAAATTCTACTTTTCTATAATTCTTCGTCATGTTTATTTTGACAAGCTTTTATTGAAAATTATTGTTTTAGACAATGACAATATATTTTGACAATAAACTGAGATTGTTACTCATTCTGCGTTTGATTTCAAAACCAATTACGCCACTGAAAGGCATACATTCAAAACTTTGAAGTAACAACTACCAAAAACAACCCAGTTTCTGATTATGTGTACAGGATAACAAATGTAAGCACAAAGTTTTCCTATGTGGTGCATTTGAAGAACAACCGACTTAGGTATTTTCAGTGATCATGCCAGGCACATACTTATGTCAAAGCAGAATCAAACCTTTAAAAGATATGTAAATGTCGCACAGAAATATAAGCTTTTAGGCCGGAATATATAACAAATAAATTCCGTCATATGAAATTAAAAGGAAACAAATTATATCTCTATTGTTTCAGAACCAGAATTGAATTTATAACCATCCAAATTATAATCGAATATATAAAAAAAAATTAGGAAGCAACAAGCGAGACTATTGATTTATACATTATATTTACACATTTCAGGAAACTACGCATTTGAAAAACTCAACCCGTCTTCACAAGCAATAAGAAACAATTACGTGAAACATTACAGAAGTTAAAAATTATCCTTTTGACAAGGAAAACAATCTCCCTATAAATCAATGGCAGAAACACAACCAATATGGTGGATGTGATCTATGTCTTCAAGTCTATTTCAGAAACTTCAAAATAACCTTTTGTTTGGTGTCAAAATAGATAAAACAAAACAGTTTTTCTCTAAGCTTAACGACGAGCTTTATTTGTAATTCTTTGAAACTGGAAAAATGAAAGACAAGCTTTTTGGGAAGTAAGCAGGATTATAGTTGTGAAAGTTTTTATCGCAAAGTAATAAATGTTGAAAGAATATTTAAGTTTACATTATGAGCTTAGGGAGGCACGAGAGAATGTTACGTAAACTTAGGGTGGCCACAGAGTATGATACGCAAACTTAAGATAGCTTCAGTGTGGGCAACGTAAATTTAGAGCGGCTACAGAATGCGCAAGTTAACTTAGAGTGTATTGAAAATGTAACGTAAATGTCTGACTTCATGAGAAAGACTTCCACAATCGTCATCCTGCATACTTTTCTAACGACAATGTAACTTTGTCCATTTCAGCATTATTTTTATAAAATGTGAAAGAAGAAAAAAGGCTTACCTGAGCCCAAAGAAAAGAAAACTTAAAATATTTCAAAGAAAGAAAATTGTTTGTATTTGTTTTGATTTGTTAATACTCGGTAATCGAGCAGAATGTTATTACACCACAGATATACAAAAATATAAGTACAAAAATGTATGAAATATTTTGTACGAAAAACAAAATAATGAAGGAAAGTAAACAAATGGAAAATAATGGAAAAGTGAATGTTGTAGGACCTTTGAAGGATTAATTATTTCTTTTCTTACAAATCACATAATAATACGCTCCAGGGATTTTCTCTCTTTTTGTCCAAAACTATAGATCTTGCAAGAAGTTCAAGAATTGTCAGTTAATTGTTGAAAAGGAACATTACTCTAGAAATACAAATTAAAAGCTTAGACAAATTTACTGATTCGGCTGAGGTAACTTTAAAACAATCTTTGGGTGTGGAAAGTTTCATTTCCAACTTTATGCACTTAGATACCATATGTATCTTTGTCCACATATTGCTAAAACTGAAGATCTGTCTTACATATTATGTATATGAGAAATCAGAATGTATTCACTTTTTTTCTTCTATTAAAAAAATAATAAAAGAAATAACTACAATGAAATCCACTAACTTGATTTTTTTTTGCTAGGGCATACAGGTCACTTAAATGTGCGCACGTTATTATAAATACATTTATGTATATTTCTACAGGTATGTATAACATATTTTGTGTAAATATGTTGAAATGTAAGCACTGTAGAGATATGTGTCTGTGTGGATGTCTGTCTGTCTGTCTATGGTTCAGATCATACATATATTTATGTGAGTGTGTGTTTGTGTGTGTGTGTAGCCACGAAAAACAGCACTAATAATGAACATTAATACATCTATTTAGTGCACTTTGGACAAGAAGAAAACGAAATGGTACACAAAACGACATATTCTGAATTACTTAACAGAGTATTATTTCTGTGTTTTTATACAAAGTACTGTTTTTTTTTTTCAAAATCTTTTTTTTCTCTCTGAAACAAGACACAAAAATCAGAACACAAGTATCATTGTATGCCTATATATATAATAGAGATTGGTTCTTTGTAGATATATATATTTTTCAATACTTCTCCTGTGACAGGTTTAACCCAAGAAATTACAAAAAAGTGTACAGTGACATGTTTTCTCAGTCTGCTGCAAATGTATATATTATATATATAGTTATTACATGTTGGTATGTACATATACACAGTACATCCTATATAACTAGTTAAGAATGTACAGCTATGTTACATTTGTAGTTCATTTTTTATATATATTTATATATTCTCTCAACGATCGTAGTAAATAAAATATATATATATTTTTCTTTATCTGTATTTTTTAATATCATGTTCATCAATAAATTTAGCGTGGGGTGGGGGGAACATATGTCCGTTATTTATTCTTAAACAGTACTTGTAAAATATTTATAATTACTCATTATTATTCTTTGGCACCAAAAATACATAACAAGTGTCTAGTCTTCTTGTTCATGAGACTAGAAATGTGGATCTTCATGTTCACCAATACTACAAAGCACTTTTGAGTTCACCATAACATTTAAAGTTTCTTTTTTTCGAAAATATTTACTGCGTCATCAATTTTTCATAATAATTTTTCACTGTTTGTTTTTCGTGTAAAAGAAAACAGTTCTGATACATTGTGAAGACTGAAACGGAAACAGAATTGTTTGTTTTTTAAGAAAACAACGAAACAAATGAAAAGAACACCAACAAACACCAGTCGTAAAAAACGTAAACAATAAACTAGGTTGTACTAAGTATTTAGAAAGATATTTTTCTTAAAAACAAAACAAAAAGTCAAAGACATATCTTTGATGTTGCATGAACTTATAGAAAAAGGGGGGGGGGAATTTGATCACTCATAACGATTTTGGACTTAAAGAAATGTATTTTTAATTTCTCAATCTCAATTTTTCTTCTAACTAACAAATCAACGATCACTTTGTCATAGCTGTTCTCACATTTGGATCCACACAGTATTTTTTTTTCATTAAAGTCAGATGCTTTTTAATACTTTTGAGACTACTCATACGTATGTACACATCCACACGCACACACATCCATACACACCCCACTGACACATATACGGCCACAACACTAAAAATACCGCCAGTAAATGCTCCATTTTTTTTCTGTAAACTGTTCACTGTATCTCAGTAACAATATTTCATACACGAAGAGCTTAACAAAAGTCCTGAGCTCTGTGTAACGTCATATTTTTTGCCTTCCCTTCCCTGCGTTCTTGAAAGGTCCTGTAAAATGAAACACACGTGTATCATTGATGTCAAACCCATGACCAGCATTGACAGTTTGACCAAACAATATGACGTCGTCTATAGGAAGGCCAGCTCCTATTTGCTTCCTTAAGATAAGGAGGAAAAAAAGAAACATGTTTATTTTGGCAAAACTTTTTCAACAACTAATCTCGTTATCTGCAAGCAATGGTCTGCTTGCATTATGGACTGTGTAAGGAGCACCTGACCTATTATGTCCTTGTTGCTGTTGTTGAGAACCTGATGGAGGTTCTTGCGAACCTGCGCGACTCAGTGGCAAGTGTGACGTCGTTACACTTACATTTACGTACGGAACTGGTTGTCCTGTTGGGTGCTGTTTCGTAAGCGCTGATGCATCGAGCGATAAACTAGCCTTGAGACTAGGTTTGCTGCTCGCTCCACCACTGGGAACAGTGGTAGTATTACTTGAAGGGTTATTGTTATTATTATTATTGTTGTTGACGCTTGTGGTTGTTGTCATATTAGGAGTCGTAGTAGATGGGTCTTGATGACGTGAGGACTGCAAGTGATCATTTCCATTTTCCAAACTGATCAGACTCCCAACAGCTGCTGCTAGTTCCTCGTCATTTTTATGATTACTTGCATTACTGCTTGTGCTGCTACTGATGTTACTGGTCTTTGTGTGTGTGTCTGAAGGAGGGGATCTATTAGCCGCCATGTTCACAATACCTCCTCCAATGGGACTGTCGGTTTTTCGACTTGGAGAGTCAGTTGGTGACGTCTCTAACAATGGTTGAGTCGATTTGGATTCTGGTAATGTTGAGTCATAGGTTGGGACGCTCGTGTAACCTCCGCTACGATTTCTTGGACTTCGGACAAAGCTCGTTTCCCAACTGGACGCTCCCAGCAACTTATCAACACTGCCAGCAGAGGGAGAAGATTGAAGTTCTACTTTGTCTATGGGATTACATGGAACAGGGATAAGGTAATCTGCAGAGGCAGGAGATTGTGGTTCACCACCGCCGCTTGGTCGTTGAACGTGTAGACAAGAATTTTCATGTGAAGGCCTCATGATGGTTGCGTCTCTTTCAGCTGAAGGAGGCCTGTAGAAAACTGGTAGCGGTGAGTTCATGACGTCTGGATCCTGGAAGGAGAATTAAAGAATTAATTGATTGTAAAGCTACTTTACAAAGCTGCAATTTAACAATGGATGGAAGTGGAATTTCAGCTGGTCTGATGGAAACGTATGAATAAATCCCGAGATTGACTCTAATGCTTTATAACTTTGTGAATTCAAATCGCAAATCAACGCAAATTTTTCGAAAGGGTAGTGGTCAGTGAGCGATTTACTTCTCTTTTGGGTAACAGAAAGTAATTAGGTGACACATTGATAACTCGATCAAGAACAGATCGTAGTCTACTTGTGATGCTGAACACTTGAAATGTAAAGAGCATATCTACTTGGTACTTAGTTTGGCTAGTTGATAACGAAATATGGAAATAAACATTTTACAGTACATGAAGAAACAGAACAACTGATGATTGACCGGAGTTTACCATTTTGCCTTATGGATCCTGTTCATGTTGGAGCTGTACATGCGTACAAATTAAACACATAATGGTGATTTGTAGAAAAATATAATCTAATCAAAATCTCCTCTAGGACGTAGAGTTCCCTAGTTTTCGACACAATCTGCTCCAGTTGTGACCTGAAGAATGCACACACATATAGCTCAGCGGTAGAGCAATTATCTGTCAAGCACAAAATTTGGGTTCCTTTCCCATTCGACCAGGTAACTAATTTCATTTCTCAATATCATTACAATAATAAGAAACATCATTTTACTATACAACTTGATATAATATAGATTGTTGAATCCTTCCTCTCTTCAGCGAGCAAATCTTTGAAGCGAAAATAACATGCTTAAGTTCAGAAATAAATAAAAAAAGAACTATTAAATTCTAGTTTCTTCCGTTTTCTTCTGCAAGGTAGATTTTCTCAGCCCTTCTAAAAGCCTTATATTAATTTCAGGTAGCGTTCCGGAATTTCCTGATGATTAGTTTAAACACAGACAATATCGACCGTCTGTAGCCAAATCGGTAGAGCGTTGGCTTTGCATTCAAAAAGCCTTGGGTTCGAATCCAGCGTTCGAGAGTTTTCGAGAGTTTTCTTCAGTTACAACAGGATAAATCTGGGATAATACCAACAAACTAGGCTGTGACTGACTTCCGTCCCAAATATTCTCCCTACCATATCACGCACCAGGTCGCAGATGTCCAAAGGCTATCAATTGAACTCTAAAGAAGATGTGCCATTAAAATGAAGAGCCATTTAAGAAGTAACAAAAATATACTAGTGTTCAACTCTGTTGAACTGTCTTCCGCAGTTTCTTTATAGAACGCAATCTTATTTTTTCTACTTGTACTGCAAAATATAACATTAAAAAAAAGTTTAAGTGTTGTTGTCATGGTTGATAATTTCTTAATCTTTAACTTCCTATATATTTTCCATTTTTCTTTGATAAATAGAGCTTTTTAATGCTTGTTCTTATAAATAGGCAAAGGTATGTAATAAAAATAAACTTTGGGGAACTTAACGCCTTTTCTGTCAGGTACGGTCATGGAAATCCAGAACGTCAATTCATGTCAAATTGTTAAAGAAGACATCTTAATACTAATTTCCATTACATGTATTACGAAACTAGATATTCTTTTTCTTGGTGTAGATAGTTTTATTTCTATGCGATACATTTTATTCTTCATTGAAATTTGTCCTTTCTCTTGTAAGTATCATGCTTTTGTCAGCAATGAGTTCGGGCTGATTTTTATGAAAGCTTGCGTTGCTTGTGATTTGGGTGAATAGCCAATTGCAGCACATGTTACACTTACCTTACAATAAAACACGCAATGAAACACGTGTTTCAATTGTCTACTCACCCAAATAGCAAGCAACGCAAGCTTTCATGAAAATCAGTCTTTAATCTAATGGTGAGTCTACACTAGGCCAAATTTTAGTGCAGATACATGTTCATAAAGGCTGTCTGAAGACCACGACAACTCCTTACTACTCAGAAGATTGAAAACAAAAGTAATATAAACGCATCGTTATTTAATGCGCAAATTATTATATCGTACGTTGGCACAATGCACTGCTATATATTTAGGTACCAAAGATATCTAAAGAGACCAGAAATTATTGCTATAAGTGTCGTCTCAATGAGTTTCCAAGTTGCTGTTCACAGAGTTGCCAGATTACCTTAACTTTATGGGATAAACCTCGAAATTCTGTGTTGAGAAAGTCCAAAATGGAAAATGTTGTTAAACATAGGTTTATGAAAAGTGTCATTTCATAAAACATGTGCATTATTTTTTATTTCCAAGAACATTGAAGCAAAAATCTTGAAGCAATAC
>JAGDQP010005672.1:58534-72164 GCA_022664845.1 Lepisma saccharinum
ATTGTGAATTACATTTTTTTTTAAAAATATATCATTGATGAGAACATTTATAAAATAGGGTAAATGTCCGTTATGGTAAGTCTACATTAGACCTTTTTGATCAACATGTTTGTGTGCGCAAGGATTATCTAAAGTCCGTGACAATTTATAAACGTACACGGTATAAGTGGAGTGAAAATTGAAGATTGTCATGGTCTTTAGATAATCCTCGCGCACACAAACATGTTGATCAACAAGACCTAATGTAGACTTACCATTAGATTGGGAATGCCTAGTTAAAGCGTATGCGCAAACAAACGCCCATGTTACATTTTGCCTGTATTGAGAAGAACAGAAAAGAAGTTGAAACTTGTCCGCAGAGCGGTGTGGCGCTGAATGATGTCACATAGACTTTTATATTGAATTGAACTGAATTTTATTTAAGGCATTTAGACATCTAAGGCTCAGGCCGGGATAGAGGAGGGGAAGGATTCGGGAAGGTGTCAGGCCAGAGCTTACGTTGAAGCTGCCATTCCGGCATTTGCCTGGTGTAACGGAGAAACGAACCCACGATCGAACCCACGATCTCCTGAATGCTACGTCAACACTCTACCACTGAGCTACGGCGGCTCGGTACATAGACTTTTGTGCCATCAATCCAACACACTGTTTCAAACTGCTACTTTTTCATAGCAGTGATAGCCGTAACTTCTATTTTAAAATATCTGTTAAAAATTGCAGTTTTGGAAAAACCTTTCCAAATGGGAGTAATTTATTCCCAACTTAAAAAGCAGTGTAAAAGCACCGTTTTAGACTAATTTAATTTTCTGTAGCTTGTCATCTAAATAGTAGAGTGATAGACTGCCGTTAGGACTTGGTAGAGTAGTTCATATTACAACTGTCAGAAAACTATTGTACGTAATTATCGGAGCTTTTAGAGATTCAGTTACACATTCTCTTCGCGAATAATTAGTATAAATATGATTAAAAGTTAATAGTTAGTTGAAACTCCTTCAGCTATAAATGAGAACTATTTGACAGTACAAACAAGCAGACTAATAAAAATACGTATTAAGTAACAATTGCTTCAGATTAAATTTATTTATGAGATTTGAGCATCTTTGGCTTAGGTAAGGATGAGTTAGGTAAAAGATAAGGAAAGTATCATCCACAGCCTTACTTACCGTAACATCAGTGTTCGATTTATGCCATTTCTAGAGAGGGAGAGGAATTAGTGAGATACGTACATATTATACGGCATTTTGGGATCGTCCAGATCGCAGGTTACAGGTAGGGAAATAGAGCCAGGGAAAATTTTTGCAGAGAGGGGGGGAATCCCAACCATCCTCTGCTACAAATCGACCACTGCGTAACATCGCGGCATACCCCTGGTGAATCTGAGGGAGGCCCTGGGAAACTTCGACTGTTGGCTTCGAATTTGAATATTTTATTTATGGCCTTCAGGCATTTAAGACTCGGATCGGGATAGGGAAGGGATAAGGATGCGAGAAAGTGTCAGCCAGGGTATAAGTTGAAGGTACCATCCGACATTGTCCTGGTGTGAGGGGGAAACCCCTGAAAACTCAGACAGGATGGTCAGTAGCTAGGGTTGAACGTACGACCTCCCGAATGCTAAGACAACGCTCTACCACGCTTCGGATTTCAAACCCGTGTACTTACCCATGACCGATCCGAAGGCCGCGTCGTTATCGCCGCGCACAAAATATTATATGGTATAATGAAACGAAACATTAGGAAAGTACTACCCTGTTTGTTTCTGCTGATAATGGACAGGCAAAGATAATGACGACTCGTTCGGGATAGAACGTATCGCCTCCGAATTCGACAGCAAAACCAGCTGTTACCGTTACCGTGAATTAGAGTGAATCTCGTGGTCAATAAAAAACAAAAACAAAAAAAAAACACTGAACCTGAATTAACCTAACCCAACCTTACCTAACCAATGATTAGATAACTTTATATAATTTGAAAATGCGTATATGTATAAAAAAGAAAGAATTTTTCTGAAAAACACATTACATCATCGAGAACCGAACCCGGGTCACCGGATAAGCAGGGACTTGCTAGGAGAGCTTGTCAGTGTTCGTTATGGAGCACTACTTCACGACTTGGCCATGGTAAAAAAGAACATGTGGCGTTACGCGGCCGATATTTCATTCCCAGAACGACTCATAGAAATAGAAAATGAAGTAATAGCTTGCACTTGCTTTTCTTTCATCAGTGTGCTCTTGTTTATACTCTTCGCGAAGTTTGGAGAAAAGCAGGAGTAGGAGCTACTTTTCATCAATAGTAGCAGTTATAGCAATTTAACCAAAGTAGTAGTAAAAAAAAATTGCTACTACGCTATTTTTTGTCGATCCCTACTGTTTAAGCGTGCACTCAGTCACGGGAAGAGCGTTTAACATAAACTTTTGTTCCACGGTTTTTGTAGCGCATTTCGCTTAAGAAATTTCTGAATACCGGACTATTTGTTTCAATATACTCAAACCAAGTACAGACGCATATTAACGAAACATCACAGATCTTTGTTTCGTAAATAACTCCATTTTCACCAAAATGTCACTTAGACGTTTGTTCGCGCGTACCCCTCAGTTTTCGGCACTCCCAATATTTTTTTTAAAATAAAATTAAGATCGAAAATAATTTTACACATTTGATATTGTTTCTGACACGTTGTTTGTTCTTTCTTTTATCACTTCAGCACATAAAAAAACCCCGCATCTTTGTTATTGGTCATGGTTTAGGTGATAATATTAAGGAGGCTTCGTTAAGTTACAAATTTAACCTATCAAAATCTAAGCAGATATGCGAACGAATATACTTTCAGTTTTCTCTAGTTATTTATTGCTATAATGCAATGTAATTATTGTAGAGTTTTCCTTGAACAACTAGAAAGATGTTTAGATACCCCCTCCCATCATTATCTAAATTAGGCAAAACTTTGGTAAGCTTAATTTTTATATGGGCCAGTCAAGTACCTTTGGACTTCGGCCCGTCACGATTCGACTTCAGCTGTTAAAATCCACACCCATACCGGGACTCGAATTGGGAACCTTCGAGCCGATGGTCTAAAGCCACAGACCGCTCGGCCACCCGGCCGGGAATCTAAATTATGCAAACTAGTTGTTGATACTAGTGGTAGTGGCGGGGGGCAATAACTGGTATGTAATTTTCCACAGTGCTCATTTATTTGTCATGGGAGCAAATAAATAACATTTTTTTTTAAATGAAATTTTCAGAGTTCTCACATTATCTAACTCACTCTATGATTTACAGAACCCGTAAGTCCATCGCTGTAGTAGCAAACATTCGCCTTTGGAGTCTATCCTGGGCAACATCAAGCCACTTTTCATCACGAACACATACTGCTCCAAGATACCTTCTCATGTTGTCCTCCTCCACGATATCTAGGTCTCCCCAACGGTCTTTTTCCATCCGTCTTTCCAACCAAGATAGAATATAATCTTCGCTGCCCCCCACCCCCCGAACTAAATGATCTTCCCATACCAGAGTTCTAATTTCAAGTAGCACGTCGCTTCATACGAACAAATATTTTTTAAGAGTGTGAACTACTGGGCTTAGGAGTGCCTAGGGATTCCGCCAGGATTTTCAGTTTGGGGGGAGGATGTAAAGTCAAAGTTGGGAGGGTGTAGGTGGAGTTTTGTACGGTTTCTATCGGTTTTTGAACGTAAAAAATCTAAAGTTGGGGTGACATCCCCCATATGAGGGTATGGCAGAATTTTAGGGGGCTAAGCCCCGTTGTCTCCCTTGGCTGCGGGACTGGTTTAGACTCACCATAAATCGATAGAAAAGACTTAGAACTCATTTTTTGAAGAAGTATTTCCAAGTAGCTGAAAAGCTTACTTTTGTGTATGGTCAAGTCAAAATGAAATGAGGGGTTCAAGTCAATGTGTGATGAACCACACAGATAATCAAGGCTTAATTACTACGCCTAGCAGTCATCTGAAACTGAGTGTGTGTGTGTGTGTGCAATCTGATCAGTGATTCAGCCAGGATGTTCAGTTTGGTGTGGGTGGGCGGAAGGTTAAAATTAGGATATTGGGAATTTTGCACGGTTTCTATCGCTTTTTACCTTAAACATTTTAAAGTTAGGGTAGTTTCTACAATTTGGGGGATGACATCCGCTATAGGGGGTCTGTCGGAATCATTGAATATGACGTACCGCTACTTATTGTCGGTTATATAAAACCCTCTTCCTCATATAAAACCCCAAAATCTAACCATCGAGTTGATTGCATAATGAAGTAGTATATGCTATCTTAGGGTAGATAGAAGCAACGGGAGTCGCAATGCCCCCAGTGCCTTAAATTTAGGACTACGCCTAGTCTATATGTTAGTCACCGTGGCTCAGGCGGTAGCGCATCTTACTACGAATCGGGCGACCCGGGTTCAAATCCCGACCAGGACGCTGGAGTCTTTTCTCGCAGTGTTCCCATGCTTGGCGCTCTGAGGTGCACTTATCAAATTGAGTACCAGAGTGTCCAGTACTCGTGGTCACCTTGGAAAGGTAAAGGCGGGCGAGCGTGAGACTGACAACTCCACCTCATTTCGTACCATTTGTCGAGAATATGTGAAGTGCTACCTCCACATCCCCCATGCGCTCCGTCCACGGCGCGTGCGTATTGCACAGGGGGATACCTTTACCTTTTTTTTACAGTCTTTTTCTGGTCAGTTGAAGTAGTGACCATGCAAGGTTTCGTGTAGGTTGGTCAACCGGATTGTATAGCAGACAGACAGGTAGACAACAATAGAGAGACAGATAAAATATAAGCTTTATTTATAAGATAACAGTTTACTTAAGTGGGATAATTAACAGAACTATGGACAGAATAAGTAGACTCTATTGCTGAAAGAACCACCTTTTAATTGTTATCTAAGAATTTTCAGCGGAACATAAAACAATTAGAAAACAATATAAACTTGTGTTAATACTTTTCTATCTCCTCACCAATTAGGAGTATGTTTTCCTTACGGTGCCGAGGCTGCTGTTCATGCCGCTCGTATTTACTTTTCATCTCATCATCCTCGTCCAAAAGCCGTTGTAAAGCTTGATTTTCGCAATGCCTTCAACGAATTAAATCGCGATGCCATGTTAAAGGTGATTCA
Source organism: Lepisma saccharinum (assembly GCA_022664845.1). Taxonomy (NCBI): domain Eukaryota; kingdom Metazoa; phylum Arthropoda; class Insecta; order Zygentoma; family Lepismatidae; genus Lepisma; species Lepisma saccharinum. The sequence continues at coordinate 63,662 of JAGDQP010005672.1, forward strand.
AAAAGATTTCCCGTTGATTTATCATTATGTTTTTCAGTGTTATTCTCAACCTAGTGATCTCTTTCTGGGTGATGACATCATTTTATCTCAACGTGGAGTCCAACAGGGTGATCCCCTCGGTCCTGCTCTTTTTGCAATTACACTACAATCTATTGTCAATTCTATAACAACCGAATTAAACTTATGGTATTTAGATGATGGCACTATCGCGGACGATCCAGACCTAGTTCTTTCTACCTTACATAACATTCGGGATGCATCTTCAGAAATTGGCTTACATCTGAATTTTTCGAAGTGTGAAGTTAGTTTTCTAAATGTTCCGCAAGACCAGAACGATGATCTTTATTCGAGATTCATGGACTTGGCTCCTGGAATACGACTTATGACTTCTGATTCAGCATATCTACTTGGCTCCGCCATCTCTACCGAGGCCCTACGCAGTCTACTGATTGAGAAGATTTCTAAGCTGAATTTTTCTTTTCCCGCTTATCTTCGATTTCAGCACATTCAGCATTCTATCTACTTCGTGCTTCCTTTTCCATCCCCCGATTAATGTACTTTTTACGTTGTTCTCCTTCTTGGCGGGAAGAGTCCTTATTACAGAGTTACGATTGTGTTTTACAGGCAGGCCTCGAATCGATCCTTAATTGTTCTTTGAGTGGCAAGGCTTGGTTACAGGCTACCCTACCCGTTCGGTCAGGTGGACTTGGCATTCGTCGGGCCATGGATTTGGCGATTCCGTCCTTTTTAGCGTCTTTCCATGGTTCTCGTCGTCTCGTTGAGTCGATCCTTCCACTGGGCCTTTGCCTCGACCCGGACGCCTCTATTCAAGATTGTTCAGCAAAATGGTCTACGTTAAGTGGATCAAGTTCTCCTCTTTTGGATGCCAATAGCTCTCAGTCTTCTTGGGACGATCCTATCATCAAACGTACACAATCACAGTTACTACAATCCGCTACTTGTCTTGAAGATAAAGCCAGGCTACTAGCAGCGTATTCACCTGAGTCCGGTGCTTGGCTCCAAGCTTTGCCTTCTCCTCCTCTTGGCCTACATCTTTCGAATGAAAGCTTCCGGGTTGCTGTTGCCTTACGTTTAGGAGCAGACGTCTGTGTACCTCATCGTTGTCCGGCCTGTGGAGCATCCGTGGATCAACGGGGCCTTCACGGTCTCTCCTGTATCAGGAGTGCTGGTAGACACATGCGTCATTCTAGTGTCAATGATGTCATCCTCAGAGCTCTAGTTTCTGCTAATGTACCATCGGTACGAGAACCATCTGGCTGTAGCCGCTCCGACGGTAAGAGACCTGATGGAATGACACTAGTTCCATGGAAAAGAGGAAGACCTCTATTATGGGATTTCACCTGCGCTGATACATTCGCCATTTCAAATGTTACTTATTCTTCCTTGAAAGCGGGTGGTGCTGCTATTCGTAGAGAGACCGATAAAAATCGAAAATATTCCAATCTACTTGCACAGTATATTTTTGTTGCGATCGCAATTGAGTCAAGTGGTACTTGGGGCACGGCAGGCCTTAATTTTATTAAAGAAGTTGGTCGGCGAATACAGATCGTTTCAGGTGATGCTCGCTCGACCACCTTCCTAATCCAGCGCCTCAGTATCGCAATTCAGCGAGGGAATGTATCTTCTATTCTTGGTACGTTGCCTCCTGGGAAGGCATTAGACGAGATTTTCCTGCTTTAAAGATGTTTTTTTTTTAGATTTTGTTTCAATACAATTTTTTAATTAAGTATAAGACAGATATCTCTTATAGAATGTTTATAATATCTCTATGTAATTATTATTCTTTGTTATGCGAATGTAAACTTGTGTTGTTCTGCGAGATATATTTATCTCGAAAGGTATTTCATTATTGTTCTGTTAATTGTTGTCGAAGAGTGAAAAGAAAGAAAGAATGAACACACAAAAGGACACCAAATTGAGTTACAGTTCAAATAGATGTCAGGGCTTAAATTCAGAGTGGGCTCGGGAGGGCTGAGCTCACCCACGGATTTTCTAGGAAGGGCTGGGGCCCACCCCCAACTTTAATCGCACGTCATGGATCTTGTTTCTATATAACACATTATGCACATAATACATTTGTAGACAATTATACGGTAATATTTGGTCAATTATGAGTCAATGATTAGGATGGGATGCACTTGGTAGAAACGATATTTGGATGAGAGCCCTCCCACCGATCGGCTTAGAATTTAATCCTTGATAGAAGTGTATGTATGACTGGCCTTTATATAATCCTATCAGGCATTCGATGATTAAGACTGAAACGCTGTGTTTACAGGCACAAACAATGACATTAAGACGAGATAAAAGCAAAAGAATTGAAACGTTTATCCTGAATGAAACGTTTATACTGTTCATAACAGTTCTCTAGCGCGGTTGCGTACACGGAGACTAGATTAGAATGACTGGATCGATACAGTTTACAACGTACGTGGAAGAAAATAGCACAGTTTGTGTTTTCTCAACGGATTCGGTTTGTCTTCTTATACGCATGAAATCCATCGAAATGATTCTATCATTCTAAACAACAGTATATATTTCTTCATTCGTCTCTTTTATTCTTTTGCGCCAAGATTCTAACTTTCTGGTTAGATTAATACGGATTTTTTTTTTTTTATTATTCAATCGAAACTAATTTAAGGTTTAGACCGACTGGTATAGTGGCAAGGGTCACTGTTAACCAGTGATTGCGCCAGAACCCCCTTGGTGGGGGTGTCACCACCAAATCCTCGTGAGCACCCAAACTTAAACTTTTTTTTTTTACGGTCCAAACTCAATAGAAACCCTGCAGAACTCCACTTACAACGTCCTAATTTTGACTTTATACCCCGCTTCAAACTGAAAATCTTGCCGGAATCCCTGCTGTTGACCTACTGACGCTCGAAAGCTTCAAATTCCGTTCACGTCGCAATCTTGATTAAGGTTTTCTTCGAATAACTTCTCGAAGAAAACCGACATGGAAGCCAACATTAAAGCTTAATCAGTTTTTCCTTTCTTCTACGGATGTTGTAGCAAAGTTAAGAATAAAGATGGGATGCTATTTTCTTTCTAATATGATTTTACCATAATCGAGTCCGTAGCGTCTAGAGGAACGGGTCTTACAATCAACCTGGAATTTAATCCGAGGAGAGTACTGGTCAACAGACCAACAGGCTATGCCTCTCAGCGTGCTCTCACTTCACAGTACTTTACCACTAATTCCAACGTAGGTGGGATATAGTTTAAACACACATAGCACAGAATATTCCATTTAGATCCCTAACATGCGTGGAAACATGTAAGAATAGAATCATAAACTTGAAGCAGAGCAGCCATCATCGCCATTACTGATGTCCCCATTAAAGTGACTCGAATACATTTTAATAAAGGGAAGTTTTTCTATGATTATTTTTTCATGTTTCATTAAGCGATTAAGGGATTTACTTTAATAGCATCCCAAAGCATCGTACTCATTGAGAATTGCGAGCACGGGTTTTTGAATGAATGTCTAATAAAACAAAAGAATTTTGGTACTTTCTGTATAGTCCCGTTTTACTGATGTGTAATAATATTGAACAATACAAAATACTTCTTTTGTGAACTTTTGAATGAAGATCATCGACACAGAAAAAGAAGGCTGAATGGGAAAATAATTAATTTCTATTTTTTGCAAGATACTTTCATCATTGACTTGTTCCTCAGCCTGCAGAGAAACGCCGCAGTCATTCATAGAACGCTTTGACCCTTCTCATGAATGAGGATGTCGTTGACTTCACCTTCTGTGTGTCCTCTAGGGGTGCTAGAGGGGTTTAGTGGGGCACGGGGTGAATTTCGCCACGTGTTGGACCTGGTAGCAGCAGCTTCCCCCTGCTTCTCTTCACCTCCATGGAAACAACCCTGGGAATGACGTCAGACTCCAGCTATGACGTCAGATTGGCGTCACTATTTCCACTTGTGAACTCGGTAAAAGGGGGATGTTTTCGCTGAATTGCAGCAGCAGGGATGGTTTTCCGGGATGAATGAGAGCGCGTTTTTTTTATTTCTTCTGGCAGGATGGAGGAAAGGGGAGGTTTCCAGTTGGGGTTGGGGACAGAGAAACCGCAACCCTCTTCTGCACGCGCTGCTATTTTTAGACTTCTGCAGACTCGAAAAAAAAAGGGATAAGGGTCGCATTGAGGGAAAGCATTATAAAGAAAGGGTGGAACAGAGTGTGAAGTGAGGAAGTAAAAGAGAGAGAGGGGGGGGGGGGGGGATGATGGAGAAGAACCCGGTAAGACAAATATTTCCGAGTGCTAAGGCGACACATTTCCTGCCTCGACCAGAATCTAAGCTTGCCACTATTTCAACACTGAAACAGTGAATGAGAGAGCCTCCTTATCCCACATAAGAGAGAGAGAGAGAGTTTCGTATAAACCCGGAGAAACTCCTTCAATGGGGTTCGTAGGTATGAACCCTGTATCAAACACGCGAACTGCTGAAGGTCAATGGCACGAAACAGCATCACACGTTTGAACAGTACCTGGGGGAAACAAGGAAGGGGATGGGATACATCGTGTAGCGCTTATTAAATAAGGCAGGCAGTAATGCCAATGTAGCTACATTTTAGCTAGATCTGGTTATTTTAAAGTAGACTGATGATGTATTTCAGTCGGAAAAAACTTATAATCTGAAGTAGATAGATGGCCTTTAAAGAACTTTCTGAATTTAGCCAACTGTCCATATTATTGCACAAGTGCAGACCCTCAAAACAAGATGTATCGTTAAAGTTTGTTACAATAATGCCAAGGTCACACTGAAAAGAAGTTTGGTTATTTCTCGAAATTATAGTCTTCTATCACCTGTGGGGGAAAAACATAAAAGTGTGTGCCAATCTAGTTACACGTTATCAGTGTTGTCAGCTAGAGAGAAATTTCCCTGAAAACGGGGAAATGTGGGTTACTTGAAGGGTAAAAGAAAGGGGGGGGGGGAGACAAAAATCAGGAAATTTTGTTGAATCCTTTTGCCAGTTTTTTATGGTTTAATTTTCTGTAAATTTGAAAGTGAACGTAGCAGGTGGGAAATGATTTTAAAACATCGGGAAGTTTGTCAGTATTTTGGGTGAAATATTACGACGGGATCCTGACATCACTGCTCGTTTTATTATTCGCTATACTAGACGGGTAAGTTAGTATCGATCTTGTACTGAAACTTGCAAGTACTGCGGATTCTGTAACATCTGTCTGAATTCTGTAAATCATTAGCGGCACAAGACTAGCTGGCACATGTTTACGAGTAAGGGTCTTGGCTCTCAAACCGTTCCTTCTAAATTCCGATTTCCACTTAAAATTAGTATAATTTTAGGCGTAATTACGTTACGTACATTTCTCATTCCTAACCACTCTAGACCCCACTCGGAAAACAATTTTGGCTATGAGTCTGAGCTTAATTTTATTCTACAAATAGAGTAATTCCGGGAGACATGCCCCACCGGGAGAGATGCCCATGTTACCGTATTTCGTAAGTTACCCGAAAGAATGCACGGCCAATGTAATGCGAGTGTCAGTTGTGTCGATTTTGTGCGGGAAGCACGAGTGGTGAAGATTGAATGTTATTAAGTTGGAGTTTTTAGCTGATATAGGTTTTGCATTATGGTCTAATATTAAATAATACAAATCTTTAGAAAAATATATTATTAATTCATTTTTGTAGTCGAAGTAGTGACAAGGGGTCAGCAGGAAAGCTGATGCCAGTCGTCACTCTGTTTTTCTCCATGTTTTGCACTTCGTTGGAAAGTACTGGGGTGCGAAGTTTCGCCAGGCAAAATGGGAGAGATGTCCCAGTTTTCTCTGGAAAAGATGCCCCACCAGGAAAAAGTTTTAATTCTGCGTCATATAATTTAATGGTTACTTGCTTGTTTTAAAGTAATACTCATATCAGTACAAGAACCCCTTCGGGGTAAAGAGAAGAGTGACGCAAGAATTCTACTCACAAAAGAAGTGATATCCACACACTAAATCAAAAGAGCGGAATTTTCACTCTTTTTAGATGGAAAAGCGGGACCGCTCCTTTTCGAGCAGAATTTTCGATAGAAAAAGAGTGGTTTCTAACAAAACATTGTCGCGTTGGATGGAAAATGTACTCTTTCTAGATGGAATTTCGCTCTTTTCGATGTAATTTATTTTTTCACTCTTAAAAGAGCGGTTTTCTATTGACTCGTCAAAGGTGAAAGAGCGATTTCTCACCTTTTTAGAGTGATTTGGTGCTTCAATTTCTCATCGTTTAGGAGTGAATTTTCTCATCTTTGTAGATCGGTTTGAATTCCACTCTTTTAGAGCGATTTGCAATGCATCATGGGCATGGCTACTAGTCAACATTGGTCTTCGCCATTTGTAAAAGCAAAGGTTATCGAAAGACTAAGCTATACTGTGAAATTTATAGCGTTATGTATAGTTAAAAATGAGAAAACAGAACTTTAAAAGCTTTCTGTTAGTAAAATACACCAAAAAACATCAGAGTAAGATATGTACGTACAAGAAATCTTTCAACGTTGTAGTCAAGTACCTGAAGAGACGAAAGAAATAATTCCGAGGGGGCATTCTCGCAGTTGTCCCCTTGGTTGAGGGGTTAACGCGTTGAATAGCTGATCGAACGGTACCGGGTTCAAATCTCCTCCAGGCTTAGTTTTATTTTACTCTTTTTCATTCACAAGTACAGTACATTTCTTTTTAGTACATATGGATTAATGCTCCCTTTCGCACTTTTGTACATTTTATTGCGAAGTTTTCATGTTCACAAGATGTAAATTGTATCTGAATAGATGGAAATTCATCTATACAAATACAATATCTAGATTTCCATTGAAATAGACTACCACAGATTTTCACTCCTTTTTCGAGCGGAAATTTCTCATCTTTGCTGCGATGAAAATTCGCTCTAAACGAGCGGTCTCTTTTTCCGCTCGATTTGAGCGGAATCCACTCTTTTGATTTTAGTGTGCATTTTACGAGTGTCTTTCTTTGTGTCACTATAGTGGAATTGTTCTCTTTGTAATAAAATTAAGAGACCTAGTATCCTCCCTACCCCCCTAGTGACACAAAGAAAGTCATTCACAAAACGTATATCACTTCTTTTGTGAGTAGAATTCTTGCGTCAGCCTTCCCTTTACCCCGAAGGAGTTCTTGTAGTGATATCACTTATTTTGTAAGGTTGCATATTAAGATTAAGTGCAAAAGGTTGATTTTGGACCATGGTAAACATCGTATCTCGAAAACGGTAACTCCTATAAAAAATAAGCACCAATGTGTCTTCATGCAAAAGGTCGATTTTGGACCATGGTAAACATCGTATCTCGAAAACGGTAACTCCTATAAAAAATAAGCACCAATGTGCCTCTGCGGGTCCCGCAAGTGACCCCACAAAACCTCCTGGTACCAACCATTTTTTGCTAAAGCAAAAAAGACAGACAGAATAACAGAGGCCCTTTTCTATCATTTGTGAAAATTCTGTGATTGGACTAAAAAATCCATTACTTTTGAACCCCTTCACCGATTTTGACGTTTGATACACCGTTTGAAAAATATTGAAGCGTAGATTACGATTCCGTAAGTTTCGACCGCTTATATGGTCTGGGGTCAGTGCTATCACCAGAAATCTGAATTTCTGATTTTTTTCAAACCGCCCTAGGGGGTCCCAGGGAGGTCCTACGGATCCATTTTTTTCTGTGTATTAGTATGACAAAGAGCTTTCAAATGCAAGTTCAAGCATCAAAATCGGCTTTATAGTTCGCGAGATCCGAAATTAGCTGTATATACCAGGTGTATGCATAAGTTTTTGCCGGTTATTGTTTTAAATAAAACACTTAATTTTCAAGGGAAATTAATTTTGTTTTATTCAAAATATTGGCCATCGGCTTCTACACATTTCGCCCATCTTTCAGGTAATTGATGCATACCATGCCAGAAAAACTGCTTGTCTTTTGCGGCAAACCATTCGTCGAGCCATTTTCCAACGTCTTCGAAATTGCTGAAGTGCTGCTCTGCGAGCGCGTGCCCCATTGATGCGAAGAGGTGATGGTCAGATGGCGCCAGGTCTGGGGAGTACGGCGGGTGCGGAAGGATGTCCCATCCAAGCGATTTCAAGGTGTCTTTCACTTTTTTTGCTGTATGAGACGGCGCATTGTCGTGTAACACAATCACTTTGCCATGTCTTCGGGACCATTCCGGTCGTCTTTCGATCAATGCGTGATTTAAATTAATCATTTGTTGGCGATAGCGTTCTGCATTAACGGTTTCGCCGGGCTTCAAGAGTTCATAATACACAATATCGCTCTGGTCCCACCAGACACAAAGCATGGTCTTCTTGCCGAAGTGATTTGGCCTTGGTGTTGAAGGACCGGCTTCGCCAGGTGAAAGCCACGATTTTTTCCGCTTCGGGTTTTCAAAATAAATCCATTTTTCGTCACCCGTCACAATTCGATACAAAAAGGATTTTCTTTCGTGGCGTTGAAGCAGCATTTCACAAGTGA
>JAGDQP010005673.1:887-66044 GCA_022664845.1 Lepisma saccharinum
ATTGCTAGACTAGCAGTTGTATCTAATACGTGACGATTTTATCAATATCCCCACTTTTTGGGTCATTGTAGATAGTTTTCAGTTTACGAAAATTCTTCGTGAACTTTCAAGTAGACTGCCGTTTAATAACAAATGTACAATAAACGAAATATACATTTTTGCAGATAAATGTTTCTCAGTAACTCTTTCTAAGTGTTCCCGTTCGTATTAGGAACAAATTATTTGAATGTTTGCATAATTATTGTCGATGTTTTTACTCGAGTCAATCAATTTGACGCCTGAATTAGAATACAAGTTTGCTTACCTTCTTGTGACCAAAAGTAATAGCAATGGTTTTAATTGGAATTATTTTATGAAATGATCAATATATTCAAGGCCTGTCTGAAAAGTATGCGATCTTATTGAAAATATGCCTGCATGTCGGAGGAGAGTGACATTATGCATCACGAATACGTACCAGAAGGACGAACAATTACAAAGGAGTACTAACCTGATATTCCTCGTTGCCTACGTGATGCAGTTTGTCGCAAGAGACCAGACCTTCACAAACTTGCACCTGCATCAGGATAATGCCCCAGTCAATTCCTCTTACTTGATCCACTCTTTCCTGACAGAGACTGGCTCCCCTGTCATTCGTCAAGCTCCATACTCCCCGGACTTAACACTTCCTGATTTCTGGCTTTTCTCCCAATTCTGAAAGGCACCCGCTTCAACATTGTTACGTTATGAGTCCCTGAGTTACCCCGGATATACCTATAATATTTTCTGTGAGGCCCTTATACTCCTTCTTCGGCTAAGGCGTGAGATTTTTGGAAATAAAACGTGAAATGCAAGATAATATTAACGTGTGGACTGTCCAACCCGAGAGGGGTACACATAAATATTTCCCAAAGTGAATACTTTGTGGCCTCCTCCCTTGAGGAGGCAGAATGTCGTGTAAAGGATAGTGGAAGCTAAAGGGAAAAGCAAGGCAATGAAACAAGTAAAAGGTTTTCCTTAGCACCTTTTATTATTTGGCGCTCCTCCTACTTCGGGAGTTCCAAAGCTACGAACTAATACATAGCAAATAATGTTGATTTACCAAGGGCCCCCGGATGGGCTCCTGTCTAAGGTAGGCCACTTTCGTCCAGTTAGAATCAACTAACACATGCAGCTGCTTATATACAATTCAATACATAGACTGTACGTAATTTCTAGATGGTATCCCAAAGAGGTTACATTTGTATCAGATAATCTTTTCTGGATAATTTGAATGTCTCTGGTATTTAGTTACTTGATATTTGTAGTTTTTGGAATGTTAAATTGCTTTAGAATGATAAAAAATATTAAGTTTAATTCCGCACAGCAATTACACTTCAGATATCTTAAACATTTTAACATGTCAAAGGTTTCAATATTACAAAATATATTGACAGGTCCTAAATGTGATTCTACATAATGACTGGGTATATGTCCTGCGTCGAAGTCAGTTATCTCGCAGAATGCAAAAGTGACGTTACAACACCCGACGGCGGCGTTGACAAAGAGGCTTTCCAGGGAGAAATGATACATCATAAAGTTACCATCAGAAATGATACACCTGTCTCTGTGGTCTGTGAAAGTCTGGACGTAATAAGGGTTAAAATTTACAATATCTGAGAATAAAAAGTCCATTACGAAAACTTCTTGAACATTTTCAGGCCAGGATACCTAACGCAACTGTAAACTCTGGAGTAAACTCTTCTGGATGCGATACATGAAAAAGTAGTTATATTGCTCAACTAGAAACGGTTCGAAGATTATAATATCTCATGTAAATGTAGTCATGTAAAAGGACGGTATTACGTCTATATCGAATCAGGATTTGTATCATAATAGTGATCCGCGTTACGTTTCTTGCCTAATGTTGATCAGTAATGAAGAGAAACAATCATTATACAGGTGATTTCTGGCAACTTAGATTTTTAGTTTCCACGAAAGTGAAAAGTAAAATTTTGAGGATGGGGTCATTTCTATCAGTTTTGGTAACTTAGAACCTTCTTTCTTCATAAAATGACACTCGTCACGCAATTTGGCACAGGATTTTAATTCACAGTGTAAAGTAAAAGATATGTAAGTCTGTCACTACCGCCCCCTTGCGTTATTCATCCAGTACAATAAATTCACAATATGTAATAGTTGTGATGAAATTAAACTTGTAGGATCAACGTTACACCAATATTATGGTGACTAGAAATTTTAAACATATTTCAGAGCAGAAAATCATATCAACTCTAATGTAAAGCAGAAAATGTTAATAATTGCTAACAAGTTTTGGTATCGTTTTATTTTTCTTGTACTAGCAAAATATCAGTTAGGTTAGTTTGATGTTTACTTAACATATTGGCGTGGTTTCATGTCAGTGCCATTGTTAAAACTTACAAGCTGTGACAGGGTGAGTGCACAGTCTGTAATGAACATGAAAAGGTAGAGAATATACCAAACATAGGCAACAGTGGAAGTAAGGACTAAAAACTCAAGTTAATAGAGAATTACCCATACACCAAAGTAGAACAATTACACGCGTCTGTATAGAAAAATTTTCATGTTAGTATGTTAAGTGAATCCAATCATTATTGACTATGCTACCTTAGCTCAATTATACCCTCACATTTTTTCTCAAATATGTACATCAAGGTGCAATTATTTTTTATCCGGTGTCGATTACTATGACATCATCCATCATTCACTAAGGATCCTCACAAATATTGAGCTAAATGTCAGAAGTTTCGCAGTTAAGCCATGGATGTTTTGGGGTTATGTGAAGTATCTAATAGGGGACCATCAGAAGGATCCTTTTAAAATGCTATTTCTTCCCTTCAGAATTTTCAGTCCACCGACTTTTCTTATAGGTAATATTCCGTTCATTTTCAACATTTACATTTACGGCCACCGTATTTGAGTAACGCACTAATTGTGACTCTTACTAATGAAACACCTCAACCTCTCTCATCATCCACAGATACGTTCTCCAATCTTCTGAAAGTGGGGACGTCAATGAATTCATCCCATTGAAAACATATTCCACCAAAGCTGTCATACACATCAAAAGATATTCTTTTGTAGCTACGCTTCGGAAGAGATATAAAAGACTTACATTATTACAAGAGGAGCACCGAACTTATACAAAAACATAATAATAATAATTATTATTATTATTATTCCCAATAATTAGGTAGAAACATCATAGAATATGTTTGTTGACATGAACACATAAACATATAAGAAATAGGTTCAGATTTTTTTTTTTGATACAATATATATTCGTTTATTTCAATTGCTACGAAAATAAATGCATGTAGTAAAGGTTTCTCACAGCATTATTAAAATTTATTCTCACTACAATTGTACACTGTAGTGATCAACGTATTTTTCTTGCTCCAAAAATGTTCTGTTTTTTTTTAATATTTTTGATAACCCTCCCACAATACTTGTTTTTTCAATTAAGACCACTTTTATAATCTACTTCAATAATTTTGAAAGACCTGGCACTAATGCGCTACACTAGCGCCATCGACTTGGGTCTAGGAAGAACTGAATTTAAGACCACACTGCTTGAAGTTATCGAAGTGAAAGGTTTGTCATTGCATCAAATTTTCACAAGCTAAAGTGGTGATTTGAAAGTGTTTCAAAATGTGTAATCACAGTATTCTGAAACCAGGAAGATTCTTAAAATCAATCAACTAAAATAGCGTTCATCGCTATAAGTTGTCATATAATGGTACGATTGGTTTCGAGTTCCGGATTGAAGGTGACAATGGGACGACGTTCTTGGTAAAAGTAAATAAACTATGGGATTGGCTTCGAAGCATAAAATGGATAAATAAGGATTCAGAACTTTATTCCAAATTAAAATATGGATTTAAAAAGGTAAATTTCAAACTTTTTATCAACTTTCTTAAAGTAATACGATTATAGAAAGTTTGATCCAATGATTTTGCTATTAACCTGAGCAATAAATAAATATTGCATTTGAATTTTACAATTAATAAAGTGAAGCCGTTTTGAATAGTGATTAAAGTAAATAGTTTAGAAAAAATAGAAGTGAAACTTTTGTAGCTAAAGAAAGTACGTCCGAAGCTGAGTGAACTATAAGGTTTAGAATCATGGTATTGTTTGATTAAATGAATGACGTGAGTATAAAAGACCAATGATTCCGAGAGATATTTTGTTAAATGAAACTTAGGAATATTTTCAATTGTGTGCTTCGATTTTCGGAATTGCTGATTGATTTGAAAAAGTCAGGTTAGTGTTTTGTTCGTGTTTTTCTAATGACCCTTGTGTTATGGTGAAGCTTCCAGGTTTTGTGCTTATAACAGAATTTTGTGTGTAATATTTATCCGAACTATCCTAATTATTGTAGTTTTGTGATTGAGCCTTAATCTTTGGAAAAGTCAGGATAGTTTTTGGTCGAGTAAAGCGTGGTAGTAATTATTCAGTTTTGGCTTGCATAATTTTCTGAGAATGTTAAGAGTGAGTGGTAGTAAACGTGATGAGTTGAGAACTACGGGTTTTGAGTCCACGTTTAATTTTGATAAGCCTGTAGGCTACTGGGGTTTTTCAAGTGGTTGAAATTGGATTATTTTGACTGAGTGTAATTAGACATGGTTTAAGTGTGATATTCGCTTTAATTTTAAATGTTCATCCTGAATAGTGGTTTGATTTGTCTGTGTTTTTAGAAATGGAAGTGGTTGTAATTGCCGAGTGAACGAAGAAAGGTCGTCGTGGTTTAATTTTTGTTTTCTTTTGTTTTTTTAGTTTTTGTTTAGTGTGGTGTATGGTTTATATATGCTGTGAAAGCGTGCTATTGGTTTGGTTCAGAGTTGGTTCGGCGGAGTTGTTGAGCAAGCGAAACCGGGTTGGTTTTCGAGTCGGGATTGAGACCCTTGAGGTTGCAAAGGCGATTGCAAATATTCATTAAAGTTAATTATGAGTTGATTAAATAAGAAAGTAACTTAAAATTTAAATATTAAATTAAATTATTAAAGAAAGTTGGTTAGATTGTTTGGTTGAATCTGGACCTGTGAATGAGGAGTCGGTGTCATTGATCAGAATTGTATAGTTGAGTGATTAATTAATGTAATTAACAGCCATTTTGAATAAAATGGACCCAGTTGGGAATAAATTAATAGATTTTGAGAATTAAATAAATGGAGTAAGACTTGTTCTCTCATTTTTTTGCCCCCCCCCCCCTTCCCCTAAAATTAAAATTAATTGAATCTCGACTAAACTTACTGGGATTGTAACTGACCTAAATTGGTTTTGAAAACTCAGAGCGTTTGATGAATCACTTCCTCGTTTCGATATTAGAGTTGTTTATTAAATTGAAACTTAAGATATTTCTAGATATTTCGCTGTTCTAGTTCATGATGAAGTTTAATATTATTAATTGTTGTTCGTGTTTATGAGTTTGGAAGGATACTATATTCATATTCTCTGTGAATTAAATTGTGATCTAAAAAGCTTCGTTTTGTTGTAAACTGTGGATGTTATTTAGTGGATCCGAAATAGTTTTATGATATTTAACCAAGAATAGTTCAATGTATTTTGATGGATCAATTGGACATTATGTTAATAAAACGTCACCCAATGGAGCCAGGTTGTGCTTTGTGTTGTAACCTTAGTATAGTATTATTTTCTATCGCCATTCAAGTTTCCATAATGCCATTAAGACATCTTGTCAGCCTCTTTTTTTATTTTTTGTTTCCTGCACCCGAGATTCCGGTACGAGGTTACAATAGAAAGATTCTAAAGTTTCTTTTTAATTGTTAACAAGAGTAGAGAAAATTTGCAACGCATTAGAGCAGCAAATATATATTTTGGAGTTTGTATTAATCATTCCCACTTTAATTTCTCGCTAATGATAGATGTATTACATCTGTAATAAAACTTTCTAATTGCTTTCCTCTCCACAAAACAGAAAACAAACAATGCTCACTAAAAAAGGTCGCAAAGAAATTACAAGCGACTGAAAATAAACTTTTTATAACTGATTTGAAAGCTTTAATATTACTTAAATAATAAAAGAGGTTACATTTGTTATTACTTTTCAAAAAGATTAAGAACTTATTGCTTAAAACGATTTTTTAAAATTATTTTCCATATAAATAAATTTAACACAGTGTTATGTCATTTTGTTCTCCTGGACAATATGTCATTGTATCACAACAATTCTAAATAACCTTCAAATTCACAATGAATTTATTAATTACCAATTATACTGGAAATGTCTAATTGAGAGTTTTTTCACAAAACGCGGTATCTACAAAAGCTTGTTTTTTTTCTCAAGAAAGCTGTTTTTTATATATAAAATACTCCCATATAGATACGATGAAACCTCATATTTCAACACGTATTTACTGATGTATTTATCAAATTTAGCTTAATTCTGATAGTGCCAATCGATTCTCCATGGCTCAAAAGCTTTAGGATATGTTAAAAACCTGAAAATCGACAAAAGTGCAGATACCGAGTTTTTGTGAAAACACCCCCCAATTGTTTTAGGTCCCTTGATATCAAAGCTATAGTTAAAGAGACCTTCTATTTCCCTCTCATGGTGTCCGTCCGTGTTCAGAAATTAAATCTCAGGTGTAGAGAGATGCGTGAGGTAGGTTGGAAAGGTCATGGCTAGACTAGCTCAGAGCCGCCAAAACAGTCTCGATTGGTGCAGTAGTTCAGCGTTGCCAACACATTATAAACACTTGTTTAAATTGCTTCCATTCAATTAAACATAATTGTAACAAACTTGGCAACAACATTATTCAACACAATACAAGAGCATTGAAGACGTTTATATCATCAATCAAACCAGTTTCCAGTGTTACCAACCTATTTTTTATAAAAATATTTTTTAAACTACTTCCATTACTTTAGACATAGCAGCACACTTGGCATAAACATAATTTGACATAATAGGAACATACTGTGGGTGATCCCATCCCCAGGTACCTCTTTATCAGTGTTGCCAACCCGTGCTAAAATATATCTCATGAACTATCGTTAGCGATGGCCAATACTTCGAATAAAATAGTTCTTAGCATTGTCATCCAATCACTGTGTCTTTTCTGTACATAAATTCCGGTTTCATGTTTACGCACCTGGTAGTTGTAAACAAAATTGAAAACCATGCTGAATATGATGTATGGATCGTTGCAAGTGTAGTAGTGTTTCGTTCTAACTGAATGTGATTTCTCATATTTATTTGGGATTGCTTTCTCCCGTGTAACTCTGAGTTGCAGAGAGGATTCGAATTCCACGAAGTAACGTGGATAAGTTAATGCACGGGGCAGATGACAACCACATTCATTAGAGTAGACAGAATGAAGATGTACTGAATTTAACATGTGTACCGCGTGAGTGCATATGTTACAAAAAGAAATTCACTTACGGAAACAATGGCACCAGAACATTAACAGTGCATTTTTCTTCACTCGTAGTCGTAAATAAAATATTGGAATCTGAGTGTAGAAGGAAATTTAACAGTGATACAATATTCACTCCTGACTGGTATATCGTAATATTCCGAAGAGAACTTCCATTGTTCTGACATTGCGATTTTCATTTGTGTTCTTACCCAGCGGCTGAAACGAGAAATATTTGTTTGTTTTTTACCAGATGGTTACCGACACTTGGATGGTACAAAACTTCAACGTGGAAGCCTCTCAGAGTTCAATGACCGCCATCTCGTATACATGCAACTCGGTTAAACTAACCCGTGTCATGGTTAAAAAAAAATAATTCTCAGAAGGTTAAATTTACCTGCACATTAAACGGTTCATATAATCGAGCAGGTGGGTCAATCACATTAAATTAACCGTGTATGTTGTTTATATCCTCATATACCCAACTTATAGGTAACTGACTACCCACGGATTGGTTGTTTTTACCCAAATTTCTATTAAACGTTTTCAGTGGGTTATCATTAAACTACAGTATTACTTTAATGTCTCGAAAGGGTTGTGGCAAACAACCAATGGGTTACCTGCAACCCTTTTGGTTATGTTAACCTAGCAAAATCTTGAGTTAGTTAAAACTATTTTTTTCCGTGTAGTCCTTGTGCCAGAAGCCAAAAAACAGAAAAAAAAACGACATTCTGGTATAAAACGCGTGACCAAACGAAACTTTCAGCACTTGAACCCAGGTCTGTAAAGAGCACAAAAATGCATTATAGACAATCAAAAAGTGTAGCCATCAAAGATGGCGGTCTACGCTACTTATTAAAATGTATCAAGGTTTTGAGTTATTCGAGCTCGATAATTCTTTTTTAAATGAAAGATAATTTCTTTGGCTTTAATTTTAATTAAGAGCTATGATTTCATAAATCTAATACTTTTTCATTTTCCTATTTAATATTTTCCTTTAAAATGGCTAGTTTTAGAGAAAATTGCATTCTTATAGAAACTATAGTTTGGAACTCAAGCTTTAATTTAAATTAAAAGTCAATTAAATCTGAGAGTTATATAACGAGATACAGACAATTATTTGAAAAATTCTGCAATATGAGATAACATTGCTAAGGAACTGATGCGTGTAGAGGCTATACGATGTTTTGGTATAAAATGCGGAACAAATGAAGCTTTCACCACTTGAGCACTTGTCTGTACACAGCACGTACATGGGCGATAGACGCCACAAAACGGTAGCTATTCAAAATGGCGGCTTTTCAAATTGGTGGCGATTACCAATCTTTTAATGTGACATATTATATGAACGATCACAAACAAAATCAGGTTGCCTAATCGATGCAATGGGTTTGTTACAGACAGTACATGGAGATCAAAAAATCTTTTGATAAATTTTTCAGTCGTTACATTGCACCAATTTTTAAACAAAGGGAGTTGCAGTCAAAGAATAGATAGAAAGACCTACTGTATTGGACATTTATCTTGAAAACTCTTATATCATCATTAGTAGGAAAGAATAGAGGATTTGAAGAAGATTAATTCAGCAAAATTAATAACTGTCATAAGATAATTTGCTGGAGAGTGTTTTTAAAGAGTTAGCGAAAGTAAGACAAAATTCACAAGATTCTTGGTGGAACGCTGGAAGGCGAGAAATGGAAGGAAATATAGTTAGTAACAAAGAAATGTTTCCAACTGTTGAAGACGCTTGTGTCAAAATCCTGGTAAATGCTTCTGAAATTGTCTCAGATTTATCTTGTACCCATAAAGAAACGGACACGCACATTCTACTATATACTAAATATGATGCTGTGTCGTATCAAACAGTACTTTCTTTCTCTAAATACCTTGGTATTCTAGTACTGAAGAAACAGATTAAGGCGCGAAATGTAGCACTTAGAAGTTGAAGTGCGAAATGTAACACTTACCGACAACGTTAACAGCATTTCGTAGTTTTTGAGCAACAAATGTGTCAGTGGTGGGCATATGTGGATGTGGGTGAGAGAGAGAGAGAGAAATGAGAAAAACTGTAAGAAAAAAGGAAGAGAAAGCCGTGTGGTCAAGATTTAAAACATAAAAAGATGTCTGAAAACAAGAATGTTCTTCTTCATGCAGATCTTTATGAGATAAAAAAGATAATTAGTGAAAAGTGTAGTCGATTTTGAGCAAAGCGCATCTTTAAAGTGTAGAAATTTATATAATTTTATAAATTTTTATGATTTGAGATCATTCAACAATGTTGCCAATAATAATAATCGCACACTAGATCTAGTTCTGTCAAATCTTGAAAATGTTGAAGTTAATAGAGAATTGTTACCGTTGGTACCGGAAGATATCCATCACCCAGCTATAATAATAGAAATAGTTAACAGAAAGGTCAAGAAAGAAAAGCAGAAAAGTAACACTTATTATTATAATTTTAGGAAGGCAAATTTTCTGATGTTGTATCAGGAACTACAAGCTATTGATTGGGAACTCTTACAAGCGTATCGGAATGTTAATAACTTAGTGAGTAAATTCTATGATATTGTCTATGAAATATTTGATAGGTGTGTTCCTCGTAAAATAAGTACTGTTTCAAAGTATCCGTGTTGGTTCACCAAAGATATTATTAGAAAACTTAAGGTCAAGGCATATTATCATAAACAATCCAGGGTCAAAATCATGAACTCAGCACCTTTCTATCAAGAATTTGCTCGATTACGTAGGGAAATTAAGAAAGACATTAGAATTGCTTATAAGAGTTTTATAATTAATTCTGAAAATAATATTAGTACCAACTCGAGCGAACTGTGGAATTTTATCAAAAATAAAAAAAGGCACCTACCGCCAAATGTATTAAAATTTGAAGGTCAGAAGCTATCTAGGAATGATGAGATAGGAAATGCATTCGCTCAGTATTTTCAATCGGTATTTCTATCCTCCTCTCACACATATAATAATCTTAATGGTGATGCTGTTAGTAATAGAAATGATGAAATAGGGACACTGTGCATTGACCAAATTCAACTAAAGGAAGTTGAAAATGCTATCAAAAATTTAAAATCGAAAACGTCAGTTGGTTCTGATGGTATACCCTCATATGTAGTTAAGGGATGTGTTGATATATTTAAATATCCCCTATTGATAGCATTTAACTTATCCCTAAAAACATGTACTTTCCCCGACAAATGGAAATCTGCCCTGGTTTGTCCTATCCCAAAATCTAATAATACTAGAGAAATTAATGACTTTAGGCCAATTGCAATATTACCAGCTTTTGCAAAAGTATTCGAACAAATCTTATACAAGAGAATTGGTAATCATATTCAACCAGTTATTTCAGCTAAGCAGCATGGCTTTGTTTCTCAGAAATCCACGGTAACAAACTTAGCACTTGTTACGGACTACATAGCAAATTCGATGGACGAAGGCAAGCAAGTTGATGTGATTTATATTGACTTTGAGAAAGCATTTGACAGGGTTAATCACAATATATTACTAGAAAAATTAAATCACTATCACTTCTCACCCACTGTGATTAGGCTCCTCTATTCGTACTTAACAAATCGCAAGCAATCAGTTGTCTATAAAGAATACAAATCATATGAATATTCTGCACTCTCAGGAGTTCCTCAAGGTTCGAACCTAGGACCTTTGTTATTCCTCTTATTTGTTAATGACCTTCCTGATTGTGTGTCTGATAATGAAAAATTGTTATTTGCAGATGACTTTAAAATATATACAAAAGTCAACTCTATCGGAGACTGCATAAGACTTCAGCAAAGCTTAGATAATATTGCAAACTGGTGTGCTATTAATCAACTTGGAGTCAACATAAGTAAATGTAAAGTATTATCATTTAATAGAAATAAAACCACTCATCAATTTGATTATTCCATTAATAAAATTGTACTAAACAGACCTACTGTAGTTAAGGATCTTGGTGTCACTTTTGACTCGAAATTGACTTTTAACATACATGTAACAAATATAACAAATGAAGCCTTGAAGTTACTAGGATTCGTAATTAGGACGGGAAGAGAATTCAACAACATATCAACATTGGAAAACATTTACTATGCTTATGTTCGCTCCAAGGTAGAATATGCTTCTTCTATTTGGAATCCATATCAATTGAAACATTGCCAACAATTAGAGAAAATCCAATCAAAATTTCTTAAATTCCTGACCTTTAAAGAAACTCGAATCTATCCTGCTTATGACAGTTACAATGCAGTCATTAAGAACTTCAATATTCAGAGCTTAGAACAAAGGCGCAACATTGCTGATCTGTTATTTCTGCAAAAAATTGTTCAAAATAAATTAGATTGTATGGATTTAGTTTCGACATTACAGTTTCGTGTCCCATCATCTAAAACTCGCGTTAATAATACTGGTTTCTTCCACTGTAAAAAGGCAAGAACCAATATCTTAATGAGGTCACCAATCTGGAGAATTTGTACTATATATAACCAACTCTGTACAGTTCACAATGATCTGGACGTATGCTATATGTCACCTAAAGAATTTAGAGATACAATTGTCAATAAACTCTGTACAATTACTTTGTAAAGCTTAACACTATAATTAGGCCATTGCCTGTTGTGTTGTCACTAAATAAAAAAAAAAAAAAAAAAAACCGGAACTATGTCTTCTTAATAGCAGGCACAGCGCTTGCTATTGTTTCGTCATGTTTGTAACAATTTAAACCTACTGTTTAAAGTAATACGGGCCAACCTATTTTGTTAATGAGGTACCAGAACTCGTATCTTGCTCCAGCGAGTCTCTCTTTACCTTCTTAGAAAGATTAAAGTTATTATTTCTTTCCTCTTAAAACAGTACATAGAAATTTACGGAGTTAAAAGACCTAAGCCAATTTGAGCTTTAGTTATGGAGATAGTATTTTTTTTATTATTCCTTTATAATTAACCTTCATAGCTCCACTTCGATCTCTCGAGATTTGAGTGAAAGGCATTTGCATCAGCTTTACTAAGAAGTTTTAGACTTGGTAAACCAGCGTTTTCCCCAAACACTGTGCTTTTATTTCAAGAAAAATAATTTGAAACGCCTGATTCAAATAACAAAAGATACTAATACCAGTCTTCAAATGACCCAAACTTTATTTTCTTACGGGAAAATTTTAATAAAATCAGCAAGTAGATTTAAATCACTAGTGTTGCTACTACATTATATAACAAGAAAATCCGTTGTTAACAACACTATTTTGTAGCGAAAGTGTCTCAGCGCTAGTATAATACAGTTAAAATGAATAATCCTGAGTATATGAACATGGTTCATTTTAAACGTTGTTGTATCGAATTTCAGTAAAACAAATTTGCAGAGCTCATAAGGAAACATTGGAAGATATATTTTTATTTTTATTTGAAAGTCCTCGCATTACTAACCCCAATATATGTCAACTAGTTGGACATATCGAGCAAATGAGGATGCGGCGTTGGACCAACACTTCGTACGACCAACAGTCTCTCAAGCAGGAAGAACCGGCGTACGACCAACACCCCAAGGCAAAAACCTATGTTGGTCGAACGCCGTGTTGGTCCAACGCGGGTTCTACGAAATATTGGTTTCATGCTGGTGTTGGTCCAACGCCGTGTTGGTTCTACTCAGGTGCCCAAAAGAATAATTTAAGATGATATTTTTTTATTACCTTTTTAGGTTTTATATATCTAGGGCGTTGTCAATTTTATTGTTGGTCCTACGGATGTAAACCAAGCAAATATCCATCCCTCGTGGTATAAGCGGTAATGTCGCGGACTTCAGATTAGTAATGGGGAGGAACTTAGGTAGAATTTTAATTTTATTCATGGTCCTTAGGCATCTAAGGTTCAGCCGGGATAGTGCTATGCCTGACGGAATGGTAAAGATGATAAGATGATCACGCGAAAGAACTGTAGGAATAACAAACATGACCGACTAGGATCAGCAGACGTTACAAACACTTTCATCATCTAAATGAGCATCCAAATGTAAAAAAAAAAAAAAAGTAGCAGAAAGGACGTTACCCATTAAACAAAACACGAAATCCATTAGGTATTCTTCAGTAAAGCCGAATCTCACTTCCAGATTAGTTCTAAATACCATTATCGGTAGTTAGAACACAAACGCATGATTTATGCAACTCTTTTTTATTGTAACGCATACTCTAACCCGAAGACGTACACCTATACGTTCACATACTACGGACTGCCATGACAGAGAGAGGACTGTAACTATGAACTTATTTACTAGTTACATGATTATAACAAAATCGCATCAGAGAGTATTTAAACAACGCGCTCCATGACAACCCGTTGACGTCATGGGGCATAGACAAGTGTTGCAAGGTTTAAATACAACTAATACAAACGAATAAATAAAAGCACTAAATGACCATCCAAGCATCCATGCTAATATGATAGAGATGTTAGTGCATTTGTGACATGTCGACAAGCTATTTAGAATTTCAATAAAACTTTGCACAGACAGGTCAGTGGCGCAACTCTAAGAACATTTATGGCACGATGTTTCTTTCTGTGTTGTAAAGATGTAAAAGTCCGTGTAAAAAATCAGAGAATGGTACTTTGAGCATTTGGCGTATATTAACAGATGGCATACTTTTATATTGTATACAATAATGTGTTCGTAATAAAGAAATAGAAAAGAAAGTAGCAATATTTAAGACCAGCAGCGGAGGAAGACGGGGGCGAGCGGTGCCACCGCCCCGGGCCCCAGTATCGAGGACTCCTCGCCACACAGTGGGACGAAGTCGAAAAACTGGTACAATATCCCAAAATCCAAATTTAAAAAAAACAAACTCGAATACGTAATCATTAGTGCATGTACGTTCAAAGTTGCTCTTTTTTTTAACATTTCGGAATACATTTACGTACATTTTCTGTCCACAGCTGCCATTGAGACAAACAATTTATGTAAAATGTGGTAGGTTTTCTAGTTGGGATACAGTACAGTCAAAACGTTACTGTAGACCCTACCGTTTTTGTCATATATGTATATAAATCAAAATATTAATGTTACATTTTTGATGATGTTTACAAATTTTATCGAGACGCACAGAAAATGCTAAGCGAGGCCAATCTCTTATTATAAGTTTATATATAGTTCAGGATAAGTACTTTCAGGACATCTAACGTTTAGCTGCCACTAGCTGCAACCTTGTGCGTAATACCGCCCGAAACTTGAGAAACCGCGCATAAACGCTTGATTATAGACTCATTAGAGGGATGATGTGGGAATGGGACTCACGTTCTGACTTTTACGATCATATAATTTCTTCCATGAATTCTTGCCTCGAAAGGCGAATATAAATCTTTTAGAAGGGATGATTGCACTCCTGATTACCCGTGAGCTTTTGTGAACGAATTGGAAAATTTTCAACGATTTACGCATGCGTAACATGTCTGAAATGTTATTACAAAAAGTACAATTGATGTATTTTCCTAGTCGTACGCGCACCTGAAATATTACCACAGAAGGTACAAAGCAGGCGTCTATTTCCAAACGGGTTCTTCTGCAAACATTTTGAAATTGAGATATTAACATTGTTGAGTTCGTTTTAGTAATATTTTGTGATTCAAAAAGTATTCAAATTCAATTAAAGTTCGTACGAAAGTAAAGGACAGTAACCTAATTAACAGTAAAATATGTATATAATTTTATCTTTTCCAATATTATTTTGCAAAAGTAAACTATTCGTAAACTACCACCTTCTCAAACTATTGTCAAGATATTCACACTTACAAATTTAAATATTAGAAGTGTTTAACAAGTGTCTGTATCAATTTTCTAACATTTATAGTTCATGGGCCGGTTTGGAAATAGACGCCTGCAAACATAAATGCTAATTTCTGCGTTTTTACATATATCTATATAGTTTACAAATTCCACATTTCGGTTATGTTTGTTTTGGCATGCTTTGAAGTACGTTTCTTGCGTTTTATTAATAGTGTCGATAATTATATTCATAGAATGCTAAAAAATTACATTTATTTCAAAAACAAGCAAGCTAGACTTGATATTATCAACAGTGCGTAGTGGACCTGGTAGAACCTCATTAACCCATTTAATTTACCTCTTATAAAGATATCTCCTGTGATATAAGCAACCTGTTTAACAGCTCTTTTGAGCGCTTTTATCAACATGAAATGTACTACAAATCATTTCTACTATGTGAATGTGAAGCAGCTAGCACACCTACAAGGTCTGTTCCAAAAGTAATGAGACTTATCTCTTCTCGATCTCCAGGCGCGTTGGGAGACAAATTGCTCGGTCTGGGAGTGTGATGAGAGATATCAGGTGTACAGCCAGACCGCCGCCAGCCGCCTCTGAGCCTTCGGAGAGTGTGGATCGCCCTTTAAGTAAGGTGCTGTCCGAGTAGCGTGTCACGCGATAAAAAGCAGCGTAGTCGTGAACAACGTTATGGGATAAAGTTTTGTGTGGAACTCAGGAAAAATGCGTCGGAAACATTTGAAATGTTACAAAAAGTCTACGCAAAGGAAGCGCTATCGTCTGTTCAAGTTTATCGATGGCAAAGGAAACCCACAACGAGTTTGTTTCGACCGAACAGACAGTAAATACACCATTTTAAGTCCAGGTACTCGACCGGATATGAAAAAGAGTCATGCGCGTCCGCCCAGGGATCAAGAACGCCTAGATCCTTCACCACAACAATGCGTCGAGCTACACTGCGTTGGTAGTGAGAGATTTTTTTTCTTCAAAAACATTCCAGTGCTTCCGCAACCACCGTTCAGCTCAGAACTTGCCCTATGCAACTTCTTTTGTTCCGTCGCTTCAAGTCTGACCTGAAAGGAAGCCATTTTGGGACCATCGCAAACGTCGAAGCGGCTGTGAAGAGGGTACTGAACAGTGTCTCCGTTGACGACTTCCAGAGCTGTTTCGGAGAGTGGCAGAAACGTTGGACGGTGTTTAGACTCGAAAGGGAACTACTTTGAAACGTTCTAAGTGTATTTGCTTAACTTCAATAAAAACAATTTTCCAGAATCATTCTCATTACTTTTGGAACATACCTTGTATAAGCCCCTGGCCACGATCCAACTAACATTTCCTCAGCATTCAGACGGTATTAATTTCGCCGTACTTTTGACTTTTCGTCCCATTGTGCGCTGGTCGCCGACACAAGTGAATATATGCTCTTTAAATCAGTATAGTACCTCAATGATGCAATAACTATTCCGTCTGAAAACTCTTACCTGCAGGCTTTCGATCAGAAAATTTGCCCCGGAGGGGTATTTAAAGAACCGGGAGGGCGTTACTTGTACAATTAGCATTACAATAGTAGGATAAATAGTAGACTAAAATTTTGCCGGGGGGCTGCACATTCCCCGGAGAGATGATTCAAAGAAACACTGCTTACCTGTGCGCTTGGCGGTAATCGGATGGTTGAAATGCATGACTCCCCACAACCTCAATATTTATTATCATGAAGAGGTAGGTTATAGCGGGTGAACGAGTTCTCCGAATGAGCTAGTAAGTCCTCCACAAGACGCACAGTCTCCCGTCGGATTTGGAATAACGAAGAAGTAGGATATTACGGTCAACAGTCGCAGTCTGTGCTCACAATTGAGTTCGAGAGAGGGCCTCAATCAAGTTCACTTGGCCCGGGCCCCGCTTACCTTTCGGCGCCACTGTTCAAGAGCTAAATGTATTCTTGTACAGGAATTTACGGACCACTTTGTATTGCCGGAAAGTTTATTTCTATTATATTATAAAAATTCTTGAATCGCTTCTAACTCATAGAACAATAGACACAAATAGAGCTAAGCTGTAGCTTTTGATGTATGTAAATACACATGATAATTGACATCAAAAAGGTTTTAACGTACAAAGAAATGGTTTCTACGCTTTTAATAACAGAATGAAAATTTAAACCAAAAGAATTAGAAAACTAACTACAGTATTTCATTATTTTAATGCATGAGCATCACTTAAACAGTAAATAAGTCTTGTTATCTAAAACCCAATTTTGTAATTGAAAAGATTTAATTAAAACCCAAGAAAGAACACATCACATCATCTGTACACATAAGCCCCCACCCACACACTTCACACACAGAAAAACAAGTAATGAGGGGGAGAGATAAAGAGAAAAGAAGAGAGTAAGAGAGAGAGAAAGAGAAAAGAAGAGAGAGAGAGATAGAAAGAAAGAGAGGAAGAAACAAGAACTAGCAAATATAATGGTTAGACATTCCCATCTGTGACCAGTACAATAGATACATCGGGGGGGGGGGGGGGAACAAAAAAACGGATATACATAACTGAATAGGTAAAGCACCTATTTGTCTATTGTGAGTATTATCATTATATTGTTTCAAAAGCAAGAAATGGAAATAATTTGATTTAAATTTTTCTCTTTCGCTTTTCTGACGCTAATCCACAAGTTTTAATGTAACAAATTTAGCATAAAAGCATAATCGGCTTTCATTTACATTTTGTTTTGCACAGCCAAGTACTGAATGAATTAAAATACATTTAAAAAAAACGTAATATGTAAATTTTCTATAGCATTTTCTGTTACAACGAAATTCGAAAAATAGGCTATTATTAAATTCTTCATAATTTTCAGTGACGCCTCCCAACACAAAATATCCTTTCTTGAATTCTTTTTAAATGCGTCTGTCTTTGAAGTAGGCTAGCGCTTCAACCAAAGTAGGTAACGTAAAACTGATTTCAGATTTGTGTTCACCCACATAGCATATCATCTTGCAACAAGATTGTCAGTCACTTGTTTTCAGCTTGTGAAACTGGATATTGTGTTGAACTTAATAAACAAGCATAAAACTGTCTTATCGTGTGAATGCTATTTGAATCTTGATTCTTGTAGCCTCCTAGACTGCTTCATTTAACCTTATTTAACCATTTTAACTGGATTTTCTAAGCTTGTATTAAGTTGTCCTACTTGTCGTAGAAGTCTTGACTCACTTTTGAGTCAGGTCAAAATTATTGTGTGGTCAATAATGTCTATTTATCTGCGAGATTTCACATTCCAAATCTAAAGCTGGTAGGTTCTTTTCATTTGATTAATTTTCTTCATTTAGAAAATTCACGCGTTTCAATATACGCACTTGTCATCGTATCAGCCGTAAGTTTCATACGATGAATTTATTTGTGCTTGTTTGAGTGAATTATTTGGGTATGGATCACTAAAAGGAACAGTTTATGAATATTATAGACAAGTAAGTTATTTATTATTATCAAACAAAAGTAAAGAAAAAAGGTAAAATGATAACTAAATATGGCTTTCAGAAATGTAATATCGTATACGGTAATTTTCTTATTACATCTTCACTTTCATTTTACAAACCACTATTACCACAGGAAGTATCACGGGTTTCAAGATATTGCATGCAGCGGATGATTATAGTAGCACATATTCCACTCAAAAGAAGATAACAAACAGATTCGCAAAACGTTAACGCCTCGCCTGCCCCGTTACCATTTCAGAAGTCTCAATTAGATTACGAGGAAAGAACAAACCTAAGATAACTGTGCATCATGTGGGGCTGTTTCTGGCCTACGTGACATTTTGTTTAAAGAGGCATTTCCACTGAACTACAGCAGTTAGTTCAATTGCGGATATCCTTCAGTAGATTTTTTTAAAATTCAAATATCAAATATCTGCACGAAGTTCAAACGATCTGCTGCTAACTTCTTAATGACCACTTTCCATAAATAATTTGCGGATAATGTTCCTCATTGGTCCAGGAAAATATCTAGAGATCCACTCACTTATTCGTAATACAGTCAATCGATACCCTGTTGCTAGCCATAACGTCGATGTGTTTTCCCAAGAAAACTATTTCATTACCACCAAAGAGCGAAAATTGACTGTAAGGTACTTGGAACACATTCAATTGTAATATGATAATGTTGCTGATGATGGTATCAGATATTTGCAAGTCGGAAAACCTATTGGTGTGCGGAATTGGCAAAATATCTACAAAATTTATAACGAAACAAAGAGTTCTTCATTGTTATTACTTTGATATTTTGCACGATCTGACTCTGCGATTTCTTCATTCGTAACAATGGGTAAAGTTTTAGTTCAGATAAAAGACTGGACGTCATGACATTAATAGATTTTTAGCGTACAGGGAAAGAAGGGGGAATGCCCATGAAAGGTTATTTCTCGTAAAACACATTTCCAAATGTAACTTTTTCTTTTATTCTCAAATATTTGAGGCGTCCATTTCCAAACGGATCCTTGTCCCCCCAAAAAATTAAAATTGAGATATTTACATTGTTGAGTTTATTTTATCATTTTTTAATACATTGGTAAGGTTTTGCAATTCCAAACCTTCTCTAGAATCATTTAATTATCACAAGAAATTTAAGCACAAAATCATAACTAACAGTAAATATCGAATATATTTTTATGTTTTTCCAATATCCTTTTGCAAGAAGGTAAAATATTGATAAACTAACACTTCTCCCAATTTGTAAGATATTTGCCCAGCTTCGAAAAATAAGAAACATATTTCAAGTGTTTATGGCCTTTGGACAAGGACCCCTTTGGAAATGGACAGCTTATTTAATATTCTAAAAACAGCTATAACTTGTAGATCATTGAATCTAGACCTTTGAAATGAACGTTTTCTAGTAGTTAGCTGTTATTGTGTAGCACTAGTGACGAGTGAAAACTCATTTTTTTGAATGGACATCCCCATTCTTTTTGTCTGCTCTACAGTTATGTAACAGCTTGGAAAGAGTCATGTCAAACATCATGCCTGTCTCATTTCCTGAAACACAAATGTCCAGAGACTGTAGATCTGGATCAGAACCTCAAGGAAAACAATATTACAATTTTGTTTTCATTAGAATGATTAAACAGCCAAATCATTTTGACTGAAAAGAACTCATTGTACCATTATGAAACGCTCTTTAATTAATATAAAAACAGATATGATTGTAAAACGTTTATGTTCTTTTTACGAAAGCCTGCTTATATGGTGCCAATAAGTTCACTTATTAAAAACAAGACATGCATGCAATTAACCTTGTTTTGATGTATGCTTATTAAACCATAAAACTTGTAAAACTATCATAATAGCGCATCTCTAGTCAACTGTAAATGTACTTAAGAGGAAATAAGATATGATTGCAAGTTGCTTTATTCGATTATAATGTCAGTTGTGAGCACAACTTTTGTAAGGTGAATGCATTTGTTTTTCAATCAATTACAAGTGTGTTTTGTGGTATTGTAATAACTTCGCCAGAGTTTGGTGGTGATAATATTTCTTGAATAAGAAGTATTGCGTTATGATATAACCATCAGTCAATATGAGACATACACCCTCCATTCCAAAAGAAACCGAACGTTTTTAAAAAACAATGTACATTTTGGAACAAATCATTTTTATTAATCAATGTATTCCCCTTCTGCATCGATACACATATTTGCACGCTCCAACAAGTTGTCAAACGACTTCTCCATGTCCTTTATTGGAATGGTCTTTAGGACGGCGGTCGTCGCCTTCTCAATGGCTTCAATCGATGCGTGCCACTTTCCTTTCATCGCCAAATGCAGTTTCGGGAACAGATAGAAATCGCACGGAGCGAGATCTGGTGAATAGGGCGGATGATGCAAACGAATAATGTGATTTTTGACCAAAAATTCAGTTACAAGTCGCGAACGATGTGATGATGCATTATCGTCCAAAAGAGTCCAACTGCCGATTTCTCGATATTCGGGCCGAATACGACGAATTCTTGCCAGCAAACGCTTCATGACGCCCAAGTAAAACTCTCCAGTGACTGTCTGGCCGGGCTGAACAAATTCTTTGTGGATAATTCCTTTTGAATCGTAAAAACAAATCAGCATCACCTTAACTTTTGACTTCACCAAGCGACTTTTTTTGGGTGGTCCTTCATCCGGCGCTCTCCATTCAGCACTTTGCCGCTTTGTTTCGGGCTCATAGTCAAAACACCACGTCTCGTCACCAGTTACAATCGATTTCAAGAAGTTTCGATCCTGCCGAGCACTTTTAACAATGTCTTTGCAATGCGCAATTCGATCAACTTTTTGGTCTTCGGTGAGTTTGTGTGGTACAAACCGCGAATTAACCTTCTTAAGGCCCAAAACTTCGGTCAAAATGCGGTATGCGGTTGTTTGAGGAATGCCTAATTCCATTTAAATAACTTTCACCGACGCTTTTTTGTTATGTTTGATGAATTCACGCACTTTTTCGATGTTTTCTTCCGATAATCCGGTTCTGGGACGGCCTGATCTTTCGTCATCATCCAGCGTCTCTCCACCCGATTTGAATCGCCTGAACCACTCGTAAACTTGCGTACGGGATAGACACTCATCACCATATGCATTTTGTAGCATTTGGTGCGTTTCAGTAAAAGGTTTACCCAGTTTAACACAAAACTCAATTGCAGCTCGTTGTTTGAAACTCATTTTCCGACCGATGTACACAACACACTGACAGTTGAAACGCAATAACTTTGTTGCCGTGCATCCAAATGTCATGACATTTATACCAGTTGTCAATGAGGGACTACGCCATCTACCGGTAAAATATTACAACAGATGGGACTAGTGGTACTATTTGTTTTCAAAAGTTCGGTTTCTTTCGGAATGGAGGGTGTATTTAATTGCACGGTTGGATAAAATCACCTCAGTGAGAAAAAGACCGTTTTGATATACAACTCCATACAAATATGTAAATATTTCAAAGTACTTTCTATTGTACATTTGATGTCAACTGTCTATGGTAAAATAATCTAAGTACAATATCTGCGAGAGGTGGAATACAATTACAAAGTGTTGAAACCTACTCAGAAAATTACAGCTTTTCAATTTAAAATATGGGATGACGATTTTCACTGTGTCCCATCGTATTAGTATCGTAAATTCAAGTATTTTGCAATTGAGTGAATCTCCTAGATACGAAGTAACATGACATAGACCGTTTCCAACAACTTTCGTCTTGTAGATTTTGAGCAGGTTTTGGGTGATTCTGAACCAGTGTGCAGTGTAGGGAGCGATTTTCTGGGATCCATGTTGTGAATGACATTTTATAGGAAGCTAGCTAATAATAAAAAAAATGGCGCCAGTATATGTATGACTAAAATGTTATAACGTATCCGTAATAAAGTTTGTTTCTAGTACTTATTTGGGTATACAGCTACATGCAATCATATTAGCAATTAAGGCAACTTGTATCAGAATTCATGTGAACCAACTTCCGTAATTCACTTTGATATTTTCCATATTAAAGCTTTGCTTTTATAAACTCAAGATAAAATTAAATAATAGCTGAGCAAAGCCTATACGTTCTATTTAAAAACTAAAAACGTGTAACGTTTTCACCAATTAACTATCAACGTGACTTCATCAGAAACACTCATGTCTGATGAAGTCAAGTTGTTAGTTAGTTGGCGAAACCGTTGGCGAAACAGCTATTATTTTATTATATCCTGAGTAATTCACTTGTTACGGTCACACAATGCTGATTTGTGCTGAGAGACCAGGAGATTTGATTGTTAGTTCCATCTATCTTAAACGAGATTTGCAAATATCTTCTGAGTTTAAGTAAGTGAATGCCCAGGTACCTAAACTACTGCCCGTGCCGCTAACTTCCACATCCTTGCTCCTGGAAGAGTGCTCGCTAAAAATATAATTCTCCACATACATGACGCTCTTAACCCATAACTGCCTATAAAGTACGTAGAAAAGTAAGTACATTCATTCTTGTGATGGATATCATGACTGAAGCATATTCTGTAGCAGGTAATGAAATACCAGGAAAATACTTAACACGTCACTGGATGTTTGGTGCTATTCCAACAACTAAACTTCAACCAATTTATCAGAGAATGGTTGAACTACTGAGAATTTAAAGTTCTCTCTTTCTTGATTCTTTCCCTCAATGCAATTCGCTGTAGGCTTAAGAAGAACTCTGAAGTTGCTGTGCGGTAATTGACTACTTGCCCTCTAGAGAGTCTTTACTTCTTGATGTATTTCTTTCTAAATCACCTTAAATCTCAGAAGGCAGCGGGCAGAAAATAAGAGCGATCACTCTTTCTTCGTTTGCACTCCTAGTAATTCTTTCACGGATCAAAGAAATGAAAAAGAGATTTCTAAGCCCATTAATACATAGAGAAGGGATCTATTTTGTCCCTGAATGCCTGTGAAAACTAGACATAGATAACACAATTTTGGAATTATAACGATAGTGCTTGTTTGTTGCCGGTTCCTTCGATCTATTCTTATGAGTGCACACACAATTTTTTTATATACCGTGTAAGATGTATACTCTAGACTTCACTACTCCAGAAAGAATTTAGAGTATAGAATAAAATAGAGAGAACTTTCATGACGCCACATGAAGACAAATTTGCGGTTCAGCGGCAGCCATATTATGTGGTCCCATTAGAGTCCCTCT
Organism: Lepisma saccharinum; assembly: GCA_022664845.1. Taxonomy (NCBI): domain Eukaryota; kingdom Metazoa; phylum Arthropoda; class Insecta; order Zygentoma; family Lepismatidae; genus Lepisma; species Lepisma saccharinum. The sequence continues at coordinate 24,715 of JAGDQP010005673.1, forward strand.
ATTCCAAGTTCTGTGAATTAGCCAGTAACCTTTTCCAAACGCTCGTTTCTGTCGTGTGACTACAATGCACAGCACAACACATGAAGGAGATTTTCCAATATTGTACAATTTTCTAGTCCCTGCGAAAAAGCTGTTTTTCTAGAAAGACTATAGCAATTTTGAAGCTTTCATCTGACATCCGCACTTCTCATTAATAACGATCTCTTCTCATACGAAAGAATGAGAAAGCAATACTAAATATGGAGCCAGTATAATCTAAATGTTAGAATGCTATATTCCAGATAGCACAGTAAACTTGCAGCAATATTTTCATTTCAAGTCTGCAAAGTTACTGCAATCTTGCAGCAAACTTGCTAGTTGACGGATGCTAAATTTGCTACAAACTTTGCAAGCTAAACTTGCTATAAGCCTTTCAGGACACACTTGCTAAAAACCTTGTTTTTAAAACATTGATAAACCAACATTAGGCCGTAGCGGAAAAAAAATGTAAGTCTGCAGTACGATTCGAACTCACAATCCTCAGATTTGTTTGTTATCAGTCACTCTACCGATAACTCCACGTGTTCTTCTGTTGGATGAAGTACATTTTACTATTTCTTTTATGTTACTAAAACAGTTTATTTAATAAATATATTTATGTAGACTTTATAAAGAGTCTTACTTTGATCTCAGCACAGTGTGCTATCATGCGATGAGGAAAGGAGTTTGAATGAAAGAAAAGTCGAATAATGCCTAACGATGCGTTTCAAATACAGATAACTTGGTACAATCAATCATACTCAAAGTAAAATCTATACACGTTAATTCTTTCTTGAAATGGATATTATAAAGCTGTCCACAACTTCAATGTGCTATATGGTTCAAAGAACGATTCTTTATTTTTTGTAAGACAATTAATATATACATTATATATATATATATATGTTTCAGTCTTTCTTTCAAGCTTTGTAACACTGTTCTGTACTAAAAAGGTTTCTCGCCAGGTGCTAATATGGATTTATCTTCTTGTGCAAAAGCTAATGAATAGGTTTCTCCCCTAATGAGAAAATACAGAAAATAATCAAATCAAACTTTCAATTGTAGGAAATATGAAATAATAAAATATGGTTTCTCAAAGGAACTGATAAAATGAGTTGGTAAGAAATGTCACGTTTCTAGCTTGTTAAGGTTTCTCCCCTGTATGATAGTTTCATACGCCACAAAACGATAAACTTTAGTATATGTACAATATCTTGATCGAAAACACTCGAAGAAAAATTTGATGGGAGAATATGTTCACGTGCACAGCTCACAGAGTTTCACCTTGTTCTAATACTAGATTAAGCGTAAACACAATGTTCTCTGGTTTCTGATATGACAAAATAATATCACTGATATAGTATTACTATGATATTTGTTCTAACACCGATGTGTGGACAGTTAACTTGGTTATCCAATATAAATCTTACGAGTTTCGTTACAGCACACTTCCTGGTGTAAATTCTTTACGAGTTCAATACGGCACTTTGGTGTATTATATTTAATGAAAAAAAAAACTTACACGTACGTCTACCTTATGGTGTTTCACTACGTAGCTATATGATATCGTTTTAATGAAAAATGAGAGTAAACAATCTCTGCTATGCACCAAGACGATATTTGTTGTACTTCTAATCTACGGAATATTTGACACTTGACGTTTATTAATTTAAAACTCGACACCCTCGTGTTCTTGGATACTTCTGATGATGAAGATAGGAATAATTAATTCTACTGCGGTTCTTCTAAGCAAAATAATTGATGACAGTCTGTACTAGCGAACAGCTAATATGTTATAAGATGATTGTCTATAGTGCAATTAATAATAACGATTCACGGATTTGTATGCAATTGTACTGTCTCACTTTGCTGTGACAGTATTTTAAACCACCTACTTCGAAAGTAATACTGACTTCACTTGTTTTCCCCACTTAAGTGTCTCAGAGTATTAATTGGTACTCATAGGTAACTGACGTAATCTAATATGTGCTTCCCATATACTTAAGTAAAATAAACATGCACTGGAACGATTCTTTTTTACGCAGAATAACTCAAAACAACTTAACAACGTTATTTATACTCCTGGTAGCGGTGAGTCATTAACACACTTCTAACACCGTAGCATGAAACATCTTCTGTTTGGACGACAATCACAGCTAACGACGGAGATCGGGTGCGGCAAGATTAACGTGACTACAGCGTTACTTCTACCTTGCTGACTCCACTCTAACGATCTTGCTAACGATTGCTCACTCTCTATCTTAGACGGCGCATCGGAGTATGAACAATCCTGCTGGCTCCCACAAACAGTTGACATCCCTCAAATCACCTGACATAACTGGTGGGCGCTACAGCCAACTGGCGCGTATTGCTCGATTTTGTCCTCTCAAGAGCTTTTCAGCTGCATGGCCAGACGTACCCAGACCCATTTATACTACCAGACGTACTAAACTGTTCAAACGTGCACCAGTGCCTGGTCCACTTCAATATATATTTTTGTGGGTAAACATTCGTATTTCTAGTTACCATCAGTATAAAACTTCTTTTTGGCTTTATTTCATATTGTTCCATCAACTTTCCCTTAAAAGAACTGCATACAAACGAGTACACACCATTCTTTCATTCGGTAACAGCGCCTTCCACCAGTTGGACGACCATTCAAACAAACTAGCCTTCACAGGTATACATACAAAAAATGTTTTCATTTTTTCTCTATTGTTTTTTTTTTCACTGTAAGGACAGGGGGCTGTCGCAACTTTAATTCCAAACTGGGAAAGCTTATTTTTCCTTGTTAGAGTAAAAATATGGAGAAGCCTGATTCGTGATTTTTCAGAAGCGAGTCACCTCAAGATTGTCATAATGATGTGTATTTTACTGTTCAGGTCGATGACATTTGTCAAACAATCTGTCTGCCAATTTCCCAGATAGTACGCTGGTTTAAACAAAGTTTCGACTAGCTTTGATTTGTCCTTACAGTGATAAACCAACAATGATTTTTCGTGTTGGATTACTAACTGGAATGCCGGGTTTCGACCAAAAAAAAATAGTGTTTTTAAATAATTTATTTTTGTTCGTACTTTTACTATTTCTTCTCCTTTCCTTCATTTTGCATTTTTCAACATTTTGCGCAATTTTCAAAATTGGACTCATTTCCAGAAAATAAGTTAAACAAATCAAGTTATGTAATTATTCTTTTGTTTCATTATTCACAATACAAGGACCATAAGCGCAACATGTCATTGATCCAAGCAGTAAAGTTTACACATCATTATGGTTTTCCAGAAGAGGCTCGGTTGGGAAAAATCAACGAAGTAGGGTTCATAGCTCTAAAACAGGACCAATGGGCTATCACAATTTTGAATTTCAGAATGTATCAGTGCATTTATTTCAGAAACTGCCTTCGTAACATAAAATGACTTGTAAAATAGAATATAGTTATGATACTCGAGTGGCGCGATAAAGTAATCGGCAGAGTGATCTACAAACAAAACTGAAGATCCTAGGTTCGAGTCTCAATCCAGCCATTAGAAATCTTTTTGCGTCACAGGCTTGAAATTTAACAATACAAGTGTGCAGCAAATTTTGCATGTGTGAACTAGCATATTTGCTACAAGATTGTAGCAAGTTGGCAACAATACAATGCCAAACGTTGTGCACACTTGCAATGCCAAACCTAAATACAAACTTACTACAATGTTTAGGTGCCATCGGATATTAAGAACAGTGAAGGATCCTTACACTTTTATCAGCATATGTGAAAATCAACACTAACATGGATCAGTGACGCAATTTTGTGACACTTTGCAAAACTTATCAACAAAACAGTTACACTTTCTGTGATACAGACAATGACATGTAGACTGTTTTCTTTAAAAAACGGATCTTATATATTCTGATACTTTCAGCAGTTTCTAGTGTGTCATCAATTTTTAAAATATATTTGACTCCAACAAAGTTAAATTGATTATGTACACTATCTATGTAGGAGTTGTATGAATATAGACAGTTATGCAATCATAATGTACAATAATCGTATGGATAAATGAGAAATTTATCAACATTATTGTGCCTTTCAAAATTCTTTCAAATCATTCAATTTCCATTAGAAAGAACAGCAAATTGTCTTGTGAACAGCAAACTCTGATATTCATATAAGTTATGTCACAAAGTGGAAGAATTGAACCAGTCGAAATGCAATTTCTTTGCTATTGAAAGCTCTCAGAAATTATAAACGAAAATGTTTTCTTTCTCAAATTTAAAAGTGCAAAAGATATTAGTACATTTTAAAATGATCTATTAGTTTTATGGATCACTTTTCCTACTATAATTGTAAGAGGGGTTGCGCATATTCACGAATAGCTAACATTTTATATAAAGCCCTCAGAGTTTGAATGACGTCAGCAAGTTGTTCGATAACATGTAATATGCTGTATATGAGAGAGAGAAAGAGAGAGAGACAGAGGGAGAGAGAGAGGAAAGATAGACACGACAAGGACATTTTGAAATTGGAACTTATCGTGTGATAGTTTACGTATTTATTGTGGCAGATGTGCGAATTTGTGATCTTTTTATGTTATGAGAGAAACTAATAGCTTTACACCATGCTTAGTGCACTGTTGGTAATCCGGGAATGAAACCCTAGGTCTCAGTGTAAACTTTAGATTCATAAGCTATGCATAGAGCCCTATAGCATCTTTATTCATCTCAGCACGTCCTGCGTCTCCTGAGTGTGATTCATAACTTTCTTTATAATTTATCTGTATTTCCATCTCGAAAGCCAGGTGTGTAAAGACCAATAAAGGAGAGAAAGGTGGAAGAAGACGACAGTGTGCAATCGAAATAGAAAGAAAGGAAGAAAGCAACGAAGAAAGGGGAAAAGAGTACAAAAGAGAAACAAGGAATGGAAGAGGAAACTATGAAAGCATTATGCTGGATAGTGGCGCAACCACAGGAGGGGGCAGGAGGGGAATTGCCCCCCTCCAACTCTGGTCAGATATAAATTTTGCGATAGAGAGACGAGAAAAGGAAATAGTTTAATCTTTCACATTTAATCCACTAGAGTAAACTTATTTTGATTGTAGCGCATAACCTTCTGCCAATCTGCCTGGAACAGTGGATAGTAGTTAATTGGCTGGGAATATGTTCAGTCTTCATTCAAGTTTCCAACATTAAGAAATGTTGATTTGAGTGAGTTTAGTTTAGACGGTGATGAAATGACAGCAAACATTGTTTGAGCTATTAAAATTTAAGAGAAAGAAAGACGAAGAAAGAACAGATTTGCAGACCGAAACGATGGAAACAAGTAAGTACTAGCTCAATTTGAACAGCTACCAATCAAATGTGTATCCCGTCCAGTGGATACTATCCATGGACGCCCGCAATGGGAAAGAGGGAGGGGGACAATCATTGCCTTGCCCCACCTGGATTTTTGAAATTGTAAAATGGTATACACTGTCAACAGGGGGAACGTCGGTTCCGTTATTGTGTCCCTCAGAAATTATAGATGGCATGTAATATTTTGTATTATTATTACACAGTTTGCATTATGTTTGAATTGCCCCCAACTATGCCTCTCCTGTGCCCCATCCCCAACTGTGGGAAGTTAGCGCCGTTCCTGCTCACACAAGCGCTTTTGTGTTACACAACATTTCAATGCAGCTAATTTTTCATGGAGTTGTCGATACTTTTGTTTTCATATTATAATTCTTTATTTTTAATAAGGGTTACAAGAACTTTTAGTTTGTGCATCTTTTGTCTCCTCTCCTGAAAAAATCCTGTGGTCGTGCTAGTGGCGTGGTGGAAAGTTCGCCCGCCCCTCGCAAAAGTAAACTATGGGCCCCCCGCAATATCAGAGTAAGGGGCCCCAGTCCAATCTTAGCACCAGAGGCGGCGTTTGGGGGTGGCAACCGGGCAACCGCCTAAGGCCCCGCGTTCCGAGTTGATATTTTTCTTACTCAATGATATAAAAGTTGATTTGTAAAAAAAAGTTTACAAATAAACTAGTCTGTATAGTTTCCATGCGAAATGTAATGTGAAACGGAAATGAATAAAGAAGCACTTGTAATTAGCAATGCAGTTTTAAAAATATATTGTACTTTCTTTAAATAAATTATGTCGGATTTTTTTTTCATAAGAAACCGTTGTTCATTAAAAAAGAGAATATTTAGTAATAAATTTAGGGTTAGGAATGAAAGGAAGAAGTGAGAGGAAGCATTTAGGGGGAAGTTGATTACTGCTTTATCGGCTTTAGATGTAACATTTCGGCGCTCAGCGATTTTTACTTGTACTTTGGCCCCGCGGGGTCATTATTGCCCTAGACCCCGCGCTCACCTAACGCCGCCTCTGCTTAGCATATTAACCTTAGAGGAAAGGGAGCCCCAAAAAAGGATCCCCTAGACCGCGGGGGCTATCATTACGCCCCTTGGTCGTGAATGTGTGTTTCTGATAATGTTCTCTCTATGATATGTTTGGCAGTTACATCACTAGCTTAAAACAATTGGGTTAAACAAAGCTTAGTTTTAACAGCGAATCACACCCTCATGGGCCGAGTTACGGGGGTCCATGGGGGAATTTACTCCCAACTTTCTGAAGAAAAATAAAAATTTGCTGAAAAAAAATCTCAAAAAAATGCTGAAAGACGAGTTTTATGTTAACTTTTAAAATGTTTCCCGCGGGAGACCCCTCAGAAGGTGTCCCCCAGGAGACAAACACAAACATCGACCAAGCACACACTACAACAGGTTCGCAGTAACATAGGGGAGACACAGGGGTTCCTTTTGAAGAAGGCGGGTAGTAGGCTACTATATCTTGTATCATGCAAAGATGGCATGGGTCAAAGAATAATTGACCCATAGCATACAATGACCCATGACTCACTATGGCGCACCACCTCCTAGAGCTTTCTTAAACCACGACCTACCTAATTCAATCTTCAACCACCATACATAATGTGTCCCCACACTTGACCCACGACCCACCATCTACTATCACCAATTGGACCCTCACCCACTGAAAGTGTCTTTCGGCCCATAACAAACGTGTCCTCGCAGTCCCATTTTCTTTCCATACACAGACCATACAGTCTAGCTTAAAACTTCAGTTAGGAAAATTTATTTGACCCACGTCTCCTGACCCACTCCATCTCTGGGTAACGCGAGTAGTGTGTCACCCTGGATAAGCTTTCTTAAGTGAGTTTCTAAGCTAGAACCTGTGGTCCCTGGATGGAGAAGAAATTGGGATATCTGAGCCCTGAAGTCATTTGTCATGAGCCAAAAGAGTCTTCCAGTGGGTTGAGGGCCCAGTTAGTTATGGTGGGTCGTGGGTCATAGTCAATGATGCTTGAAGATTGAATTCAGGTAGGTCATGAGTTAAGAAAGTCCTAGAAGGTAGTGGGTCACGGCGGGTAGTGTGTCACTTATTCTTTGGCTCACGCTAACTCTGGTATCATGAGCGGCGTTTTAAGGGGCAAAGAGAACAATTTCCCTCCATATGTTTTTCCTTTGGAAATATGAAATTCTTGGGGTGCGTTAGTAGTTCATTGATGTCTATAACCTCTAATTTGATCATTCGCCGCGACTGCCTTGTACCCCCTCCTCAAAAATACTTTATACTCTTATTCTGATACATCGTTATTTCTACGCTTAAAGATATTTTTTTATAACAGAAGCAGCTTTAAATTTCTCCTTTTCTTAAAAACAATTTCAAGGGTCTTTGACGACTATTTCTTTCTTTGTCCGCTCGCCGCAATAGCAATTTCTATTGGTTCGCCGATACTGCATTGTTAAGCAAAGCAATTCATAATGAAACAGAGTGTAGAAAGAGGCACTTTTTTTTTTGGTAAATGCGAAAAATATTTTTAAAAAAATCTTCGCCAAATACTAGTTACAGAACTGTTAACACAACTTTATATTTACACCACTAGAGGATGGAATCGTTCCGTGCAGAAGTTAATTAAGCAAGATGGAACAATAGCGCAGAGGCGGAGCCAGCGGGGGATCACTCCCCTCTCCAACAGAATGTGGATTTTTTTGTATTTCAAAAGTAAAATAAAACTTATTCCAGAGTTTTAAAGTAAATAAAATAAATATTAAATAAATAAGTAAATAAAATCTCTTGGTATTTTCAACTTTGTGTGACCCCTTTCTTCCCATACCCCAACCCCAAATGTTGAGCCTGGATTCGCTCCTGCAATAGCGAATAGATAGTGTGTTCTCGTTTATTTTTTTCAGAAATCATATATTGTTTGAATTTGTTTGTTTGTGTGCGCTGTATATGAGAACATTTTGACGAATAATGAAGCAGCAACAAACTCTATTCGAAGTGTTAGAACATAAGGTAAACGAGAAAAGGACGAAGATTCCAATCGAGTATGTGACTGAGAAATTGTCCAAGAAGACTAACAAGTCAACTAGGTCTATGGATAAGAAATAGATCAATTCATATGTCTTGTAATATGTCCAGTGGTATCGAGTGGGTGCTGCACTGTAAAAAATCAGTTGCAAACAGATTACTACCGAATGTTGTAAATTTTCATACGAAATTTTTTACAGTGTAGAAATTTGGAGGTGGCTAGGGGGCAAAAGTTTACCATTATAGACTTAGTATTAAGAGTACAGTATATAGTGCGACGGTAAGAACTGGGAGGTAACTGCCCCCCACCCCTCTTAATCATCGCTAGTGGTCAATATATAGGCTAATTAGATCTAGTATATTTTAGGACAGGTTAAATGCAATGCTTAAACATGGCTTAAAGTTTTAGTTCTTAAAAAAAAAACTCCCTGGCACGAAGCTTCGAAGGGCTGAAGGCAAATAGCTGGCCCATAGTGGTCCAGTACCATCCGAAACCACGACAAAATTTTATTTTTTTGAAGTTAAGAAGAAAATGCTATATTTTGGTTACATGTTGAAATTCTGTAACTATTCGAATCTAACGATGATAAACTCATATATTTATTAGAGTAAAAAAAAAAAATCAATTTACAATAACTTATTCACATCTAACGTTAATGCTTAATTGGGTAAAGTTCATTTCGTGCTTACAAATTTGTTCGTAAATATACAAGTGCAGATCCAAGGGGGTTAAAGGGCTATCGCCACCTTAGATTACCAAATTAACACTGGATAAAATGAGATAGTATCGAAGTTTACACTAGATAAAATGGCACAAATACCCTTTAGCCAAATTCTGTATCTGTTATATACAGTATATATATATACTTATATATAATTATCCATCAATGACACCGATACTTGCCCCCCCCCCAAACGAAAATTTGTGGTTGCGCCACTGATGCTGGAACGATGGAAGAAATAGACATATAAGTAAATATACAAAAAGAATCGAAGAATGAAAGAAAGGAAAAGGCACGGAAATGAGGAAGAAAGTAATGAAGCAAAGAAGAACAAAGAACGGAACAAACAGAATCAGATAAAACGATAGAAAATGCCAAATAGCCAATTATCTGACGTTGTACTAAGCAGATTGACTAAAATGTCAAACCAATGGTATCACGTTTTAGGATAGAAGTCTCGCCAACGTGTAGAAAGCATAACTAAAATTTGAATGTTCCTACTTCAATTTTTGGTAGTGTGATTCCGCTTATCACATATTGCGTATCCAACGAAAAGCCTTTCTGACATTCTTTAATGGACCCAAACGATGCCAATTGTTACTGTAGTTTTAATTATTATCATGCAATTAAGAAACTATATATATGTCCAGGGTACCCAAATTAACCATGAACTTTTTTGAGTCATTACACCCGATGGGAGATTTCAATTTTATATGAGACATATTATATGTGTAAACGATATGTCTTTTGATCTGATTCCTCACTGATGAGAAAGTTTGTTTATTCCTAGGCTGACATAATTTTCATGCGGGACATTGCTCTGGATTGGTCAGTTTGCTCGTTGTAAATCAGCGAAAAATGTGTTATTTGAGATGGGCTGCACTTTGGAGAGACCAGGTTACTTACCTCCCATGATCTTGTTTCCACTTCAGTTCGGTACCATTAGAGAGGGCAATAGTTTCAATCTTGCTCATGTAAAACATTGTGATTGGCGTTATGCAGACTTTTATCAGCCCTTCTAATGACACATTATGACTGTATCTAGAATAGAGGCCTTGCCCGGTACCTTTAGCTTCACTTTTCTCGAGAGAAGTGTTTTCCAAGGGACGTAATCCCTCAAACTTGTGGAGCATTTAGGTCATTGATGCCACTAATGCAAATAAAATAAAATAACTAAAACCCAACACCGTAGTCTAGCGCTTACGATTGCTGACTTAGATAATGTAACATAGGATAAAATTAGTTGTACGGGTTATAACAGCAGTATTGCATACGTCCATCCCGTGCTTAGGTAAGAATTGGGGAGTGAGTGGATTGCTATTAACGTCCTAAACGAGCTGGTGAGCTTCTAAGGACAAGATCTACAGTTTTTGGTAAAGTGGACTCCGAGCCACTGCGTTCAATGGATCCTGGCGTAATTTGATCCTATGACTAGGCGCACCGAAAGTGAGGGCTCTAACATGTTGGCCACCCCAGGGTCATAAGAATTGGGAAGTTCGCGTATCTCATTTCGAGGGATAGATTAGAAATCATGCTTAAAATTCTTCGTCTGAAAACCTGTTTCCATTTAACATGTAAGGCTCCTTTCCCATACACGCGAGAGCGGAGCGGACAACACCCGCATGGTTTAGAAATACATTGCGAGCAGTTATTGGGCTTTCCACATCAGCGCGAGGCGAGAGCGGGTTTCTCTCGCTGCGGACGAAAAAACACCCGCGTTTCCCTGCTAGAAATTCGGCGAGACTTTCGCGGGAGCTGCTAGCAGAAAGCCAAGCAAGACATTGAACTAAATGAGCCGTTTCACATACGCGCGAGAGCGAGGCGGGCGCGGGCAAAAAGAGAGAAAAGTGTTTCCTAGCAACACCACGAAATAGGCTGCATTTTTATCAATTACACCAGACCGGTAACTAGAATTGTTTCATTAAAAGCTAATCTTCTTGTTGGATCATAATAATGTTAATATGAATGTTCATAGGGCTGTAAAGAAGACGTTATGAAGATGTATCGTCAGTTAAAAGAATAATTACTTATATACATTTTTCATGAAATTGTAGTAGTTTTGAAGTCGAAAATTTGAAAGCGAATCATATTACCGTTTCTCATATATCTACGGTATTAATAAACAACTATTTGTTCTGATTTTTGTACAAGCAGAAAACATTACACAGTCTAAATAAAATAAAGTAGGCCGGACGCACCGGAACTGTGTTTCGGCAAATCAGTTTAAAGACAGAGTACATTTCCTTTGCTCATTTTCTGTAATACATTTTATTTACTCGATACTGTAGTAACGATGATGATGATAGATGCTCTACCCCAAGGCAGGTCTTTGACCCGAAGATTCCTGGGCAAGGTGAACCCATGGTGGTTTGCCATTACCTTCCATGGGATTATGACGTCCTGAGGACGGGACCTACAGTTTAACGTGGGATTCGAACAATTTGTGTAACCACCGGGAATCGAACCCGGGACACCTTAATTACAAGGCTACGAGCTTAACCACTCATCCACCGGAGACACTACTGTATGAAAGGTCAATCTTTTTGCTACTTTGTTCTAAGTAACACTGGTTTCGACCCATACACATTTCAAATAAAGGTGAAAGAAAATCTTTTTTTAAAAAAATCTCGGAATTATTCCACTATTTCGACAGATATCCCAAACAAGCAAAATATATATTTTCGGTAGCAAATAGTCACAAAGCAACGGCAAGCCGATGTTGTTTTCTGAAGGTCAACAGGCAATAATAATAATAATAATGTTGAAAAGATTTTATTTGGTATACATACAGCTGGAATTGCCACAAGTGCACCAAAAGAATACAATTATAAAATTACATAGAACTATGAGAGAAAAAAATACATAGTCATATTACAAATAATAGAAAAAAGAATTACATGCAGCATGCATAAAATAGAGCAACATATAAACAAAACATGGTTCAATGCAAATTGAAAAGATAGCTTGTAGCATGCATATAATACAATAGTATTGAAACAATTCATTAAAAAAAATGACATATATGGAATAAAAAATACATTAAAACAGGAGAAATATAGTCGGATAATAACAAAATGAAAAATAAAATAAAAGCACAAACATGTAGTATCTATTTAGTCATTCAATATTTAACAGATACTACAGTAATTAAATATTTAGTAATTTAGTAATTCAATAATAATAATAATCTTTCGAGCAGAGCCATGTGTTCAACTATTCAGACTATTGATTTAAACCACACGTTTGGAACTAATATATATTTTTAAATAACGAACTAACAAATTAAAGGAATTTCCTTGGTAGTCATATTATCAATGTGTCCATTGCCACCACGTCAATAAAACTGGTTACACAGCAACCCTGTTCGCAGAAATTTCCCGCGTAGTCAATGCCCGCGTTGATGTGAAAGGATCACCGAGAGCGAGGCGGGCGCGGGAGAACTCGCTCTCGCCCCGCTCTCGCGCGTATGTGAAAGCGGCCTAAGGGTGTCCACAGTTTATTGAAATTATTTATGGAATTCAGGCATCTTATGGAAGGCTGAGGCCGGGATAGACGAGGTCAAAAGGATGCGGTAAGGTGTCAGTCAGAGCCTAAGTTGAAGGTGCCATCCTTGGAAAAACCTGGGATTTAATCCACGACCTCCCGAGTGCGCAGCAAACGCTCTTCCGCTGAGCTACAGCTCCTCGATTCCACAGTTTATTGTTGTAATAACAAGTTACAGAACTGTTTTGTCTTCCTCCTATTCTTCACAGCAATATCTAAGTTCGTTCTTCTTCCTTTTAACACAACAGCGATGAGAAGCGCTGTTAGATGAGCTCACAGTCGCACATTGTTGACACAATAGAAATAATCTAAAAACAACATTGGTTCATGGGCAACACTTTTTATTATTCTGAACTACTTTTTTGCGGGAGTGGCGGGAGTTACAACATGATATCTTCGTAAAATGTAACTCGGAAGCATTATCTCATCTATATACAAGACATACTTTGATTTTAAAAAACAAACAACGTACACTACAAGAACAAATAAATGTAGCCTAGAATGTAAAGGTTAATTACCGGTCGCGTCAGTAATTCTCACCACAGAAAGTAGGTGAATGACAAACCTCCGCCAGCTGTCAGATGTTAGTGCCTAATAAAAAAGAACAATTTAACCGGACTTTAACTAAGCCCCCTTCGCTTGCTCGGTATAACATTGTGTAAAAGAAAGAGTGAGTCTCGTTATCGAGAGAAGACTGAAGTATGGTAGAAAATCGTTACGTTAAAATCTTGGAAAGGAAAAGCGATAAAGAAATGCAAGAAAGCATACATGAATTACATCAATATGAGCATAAAAAATGTTCTGTGATGACTTAATTGGGGAACAAACCACAGTGTTCAGGCGGCCACCCGACCCTCTATTGCCTGTAATACGCAACCTGCTGCCGAGCAACGATTTGGAAATGCTATTTACAGCACACATCGTAAAGAGCGAGGCGTAACTAAATGTTTACGGTGGCATGTTGATTTCAGGTACGACTACCTCCTTCAACCTTCAGCAATACCCAATTATAACTTACTAAAAGTACGCACAGTGCATATAGAGTAAATGATTTAAACAGAAAACTAAGCCCATTAAAAGAACCTGCCAGATTTCAGCCACCAGACTAAAATGGCCGTAAGGTAGCTGAACTCAAATCTGAAAACAGCTTCTCTCTCTACCTTGATTGAGGTACTAGAGGTGTTAGTTAAAGACGGATACAATCTAATTAAAAGAGGATAAAATATTGAAAGAGTATTCAGCAACAAAACCTAAGAAGGGCATCCTAAGTCTGTGCAGATTCGAGTTTCTTAAGCTGGGTATCACGGCTACAAGTTCTTCAAACTAACGAGACGAATGACGGGATGCTAACTTACACACACGCTCTAGTTGCTTCACTCCGACACTAGGCTAGGACGAAAATATGTGACGAGCTTAGCTGCCTCTCCAGCTCATATAAATAAATAAGTATACATCCGGTTACATATGCCTTTATCAACAACTGGCATGCGCTTAACTTACCATTGTTGTATACTTTTTAGGACCTCAGCTGTCGAAAGAGCATAATTAAGTTCAAATTCAGATTTCTGCACGACGTTTGCTTTGAGGTGATTTCATTGTTATATCTGAATGTGAGTAATAGTACCTCAGTTCACTTGTTTTCCTAATTTCAGTTAGTAAGTGAAAGTTGTTAGCTAAATGCTCACCTATATTTATACGATTTGGAAAACTTTCCTTCAGAGTTGGCCTGCAGCTGACAAGCACACAATTATTGATAACAAAATAAAATCAAAAACATTTTCCCTGGTAGTATATAGCAACCACAACAGTTACAGTTGGTTAGATTGCTTCCATTATTAAAGGTCTCTTTACACCACAATGAACAACCGCCAGAGAAACATATCTCTTGTTCTGTCATTAATTTCCTGTCATCAGCAAAATGTTCAAATATGAAAAGGTATAATTGAAAAAGAAAATGACAGAGAGAGAAAAACATATCCAACTGACAATTCTGTTTCCATGTATTGGTTACTCCTACGCTCTTCCATTCATTTGCTATCAATGCTAAAAAGTAATTACATTTCTGACTGACATATTTTTTTTACTTTCTTGTATGCACATTTATTCACTCTTATATTTGAAAGCGCCAAAGCTGACTCTAACTGGGATATAATTAGTCACTAAAATTAAACACTACCTGCATTTTGGTTTCTGGTTTTCAATAAAGAATTCTCAATATTTGTAAGGATGTGATTTCCTAATTCTCATATCAAGAAAGGACTATGAGATTGAACCGAAGCTTCAAAGGACAAGGAAACCTTCTTTATATTTGTGTTGGAAATATAATATTTCATGACCTACGTTATTAATTTCAACTTTTCAGCCAAACAGCATTTGCCATTTCTGAAAGGAAAACCATGTTCAATGCACCTACTTTCAATCTTGTAACTGCAGTTAAGAGATGAAAGAAAAATGCCTATGTTTTGAACTATTTTTCCATTAATCAGAAATAACAATTTCGAAAGAAATGTCATCATAAAACCGTTGAAACTTATCATGAAGCTAACTTTGGATTTCGAAATAGTTTCAGAATAAACTGTTGACTTCGTTTAACGAACAAATTCCGAAATGAAACGAAATGTACAATTTCGAAAGACAGATTAAAATTTGAAATCCTTAAATTCAATTTGTAAACTAAACGCTGAGGCTGATAGAAATAAAATTAATTTAGTTTTGAAGAAAAAAAAGATCTCATAAACTATTGATAGAAATAAATTAAAAGTAGAATTGTTTCATCTGAAATACGATATTAAAGTAAGATTAATTAAAATTATTTGATTATACAGCGTGACATAATGACACAAACTTCGGGAAGTGAAGCGACAGACATCGTCATAAATGCTGTCATATCTCGATATATAAAGACATAATCAGTGTCGGCTTAGCAAACGACAATGGAATTAGTACCCAATACATCAATTTAAGCAATGCTTATGATGCAGAAAGTGCAACATAGACAGATTTTGCAACGTAATAATTTCATTGTCAAGGAATTAAATGGTTGAATCGGGCAAGCATAGAAATCCCCTTTAAACTGTATTCGCCAATCATAAACATAGCTCAAATAGGTGTATTGTATGCTGTATGAATTGCAATTTGATAACCTTACACTGTTTACATCCTTATGTGTCGATCTATGACGTATTTTTATTTACGATGCCACCGTAACTTCGAGCTTCTATAGCTCCGAAACGACGCAAGACTTCGAAATTTCTTCAGACGGAAAACTTTCCCTGCTTTTGTGTAAAGAATCATCTCTTGATATTTGCACCATTATTTCAGCAACATACTGTATTTTCTAATGTATTTGTGTCCCTTAGACATCTCAGGCTCAGGTCGGAATGCGGTGCGGGAGAAGACAGTTGAGGGCAAACGGTCAGAATCCACATTGAAGGTACAACGGACAACCCCGCCATTCGCCTGGTGTGACTGAGGAAAATACAGAAAAACCTCATCCTCAAGATAGGCCACCGCTGCTATCGAACCCACGACCTTCCAATTGGTAAGACAACGCTCTGCTAACTGAGCTACGTCTGCTCGAATTAAATGCTGTCACTTGCAATATATAAATTTAATATGGACATTAACTGGAGGCAACTATATGAAATGACTAGAAATCTATATTGTAAAATGAACATAATACATTTATGATGATACCTTCAGTGGTGCGGTTTGGCAACGTTTTACTCTTGTTTTTTCTTAGTTCCTAAACCTGACTTATGCTACAAGTTCGTGTGCTGTTCAGAATTTTTAATTGGTGATCTTTAATAAAAAATAAACCTATATTTTTCATACCTATCTCAAGAAAACCATAAAACTCAAACAAGCTATAAGATATACATGTATTAAGTTCTTACATATTTAAAATTTTACTTCATTCGTGATAGTCGAGAGAAGCTAATCTTGTAACTCATTTTAAACTCGTTTCCACACGAGGTGAACATCTGAAACTTTGTACACACTCTTAAATCTGGTTACAATGTTTCACTATTTGTACAAATTTCACAGATTCCTCTAATTGTCGAAAATGTTAACGTCACTTTAAGCTACTCATTTAGATATTGTGAAGATGCTTCATGAGTTTATCAGCTGCAAGGTTTGCACGTTAACTCTGTACTTAAAAAAATATCTCCTGAGAAGTTTCTGGACTAACGATCACCAATGTTTGTAGAGTTATAGCGATTATGGAGGAGAAGGTTTATGGAGTAAGAAATTAACGAAAAGTTGTAGGGTTTCCATGGTAACGGTACTCAAAGGAAAAAAGGCTTTTTCGAATTGAGCAAGAACGGTTGGACCTATCACATCCAAACTCGGTATTTTGGCAAAGCGGATAATCCTTCATGTTTTAGTGGGTTCAGAAATGTCAGATTATTACCGTTTCCATGGGAACTGAACTCAATTACTAAAACTTACATTCGCGCCTCATATGAGATATTTTAGGCTAATTTTCTTCAACTTTAGTATGATTGTATAGGACTCAACCCTTCAAACTTGAACCACATCAATGGTATCAAACTATTTACCGTTTCCATGGTAACGAGACTAAATTATTAAATACAACATTACATAGGAAACAATGAGCCAATTGCAGCCAATCTTCACATAATGATGTATCCATAACGAAAAGATCGTTTAGGGGCAATAACAAGATATGTGACGTCACTTAGTTACGGCGGCCATTTTGGTAAATATTTATGTTTTAATATCTCACGTTCTAATTGTTGTATGATGATGGAATAAACTATAGCTTACTCAGTATTGCATCCAAAAGAAGAAAGCCCAAACAGAATAGCAAAAGTATGTGACGTCACAAAATACAAGCCGTAATCTTCCGAAACAATTTAATTTAACAATATTGCATTATACTAATCGTATTGAGATGGAATAATGAAAGTATAGCTCAGAATGGCACAGAGAAGGTGTCTCAAAATATATGGCTATAAGAAAAAACATACTTCTACTTTACTTTTAAAATGTAAAGAAACAAGCAGGAAACTGCTAACAATCGCGAAGGCTCGGTCGCTTGATATCTCAGGCGCAACAAACATTCATCTACATTAAACAGGTTGGCAGCACTGACAGCTGAAGTGTTTAAGGTCTGGCAAACCCATAATATTTTTTCTATTTTGTCGAATAATGTTTATGACAAGTTTGTAGCAATTAAGTCTGTATTGGAAGCATTTTTTTTTAAAGTGAATATTGATTTATTTAAATGGTTGGCAACATTGACAACTGAGAAACTTGATCATGATGATTCCGACTGCTCTGAGTTGTTCTAGTAAAGACCTCCTCAACGATACCACAACCACGTCTCTAAACCTTGTGGTTTAAAATTATATTTTGAACACGGTTTCGCAATAGTGATAACGTGGTGCTTGGAGACGAGAACACACACATAAATATTAGTCTATCGAATAATATTTATGCCAAGTTTGGCACTGCTGCGCCTAACGTAATGTCAACAATTTGAAAACTTGAATTGTGTAGAAAATAGGTTGGCAAAAGTGACAACTTGGGGGTTTCGGAATGATGACACCCACTGAAACTTTATCTTGTATCTAATAATGATTATTTCAACTTTTGTGCAGATAGATAGGTCTAACAGTATAGAAGTAAATTTTTTAAAAAAAACTTGAATTTAAAAACAAATGCTTGACAACACTGACTCCCTGCAGCAACAGAGACTGTTCCAGTTGCTCTGAGCAAGTCTAGCCAAGACCTTTAAAACGGCACCTCATCCACGTCTCTACACCTTTTAGTTCATGATATATATTTCCTAGACACAGTTTGGCAACAATAGCAATGGGGTGATTGGGGAGAAGAATTGTGTGTCGAATAATGGTTATGCCAAGTTTTGTACTGGTACGTCTAGCGTGATGGAAGCAATTATTAAAAATGATAATTTTAAGGAAAATATGTTGGCAAAACTTCCAAGTTTGGGGGTTGGTAACGTAGACACCACAGTATTTTTCTACTGTGTCGAATAATGTTTATACGAAGCTGCGAATTAGTATAACAGAATGGAAGCATTTTAAGCAACTAAATTATTAAAAAACAAACAAAAAAAATAAGATTTTCAGCACTGAACCACAACAGAAATCAAGACGATTCTGGCATCTCTGAGTTAATCTTAGCGAATAGCTTGCAACAGTGCCCCAAGCACCTCTCTGCACCTTGTGGTTCCTAAGATTTAATCAGTAGACACGGACAGACAGACTGATTGACTGACTGGGATTATAAGACCCCTTTTTCTTTAGCTTTGCTTTCAAGGGGCCTAAAAGGCGTTTTATTATTTTTATATATATTATGATTTCAACATATTTTTCGTATTTTTCGAGACCTAATAATAATTACCTTTGTCTCGGAAATTTTATTTGATTTGTTCGGCTGTGTGTGGAAATGCGACCTTTAGTTTGATCAATCAAATTTGATTCCAATAGAATGATCCTAATATAATCCTGCTTTGCAAGGAAATTTACACACCACTGCGGTTCCGGTGATAAATCAGGCGTATTTGCTAGCATACTTATTTTGAAACCTCTGTTCCCAATACTCCTTTTCTTTAGAAAATTCAAGCTTATTTGAATCTGAATAAAAGGCAGAAAAATCGATGTATCGTGGGATACGATTGCTCCATCAGCAAAGTAACAGTATCCTTCCTCACTGTCCATCATTATACAAGTAATTAAAAGGCATCTGGGGAGGAGAGTTCACGCAACTGGAATTGCACTGTCCCAGTTAAGCCAATAAAAAAGAAGTCTGAATACAAGTAAATCCTTGTTTAATTTTGAATTCAGTGGTTAGTGAAACCGTGTAATCAAACTGGTTGTGAAGAGAAATGTACAAATCATTTATTTGTGAGGATTACTTTTCAGTTTAGTTGTTGGAGCGATTCAACCTCATACGAGCAGGGGATGACCGTATGCACTATTAATAAAAAAGCGAATAGCCTCCAAGTACAGTATGTACTTTTATTCTTTTATAACTTATCCGTGATGTTGCATTTTCCAGAAGTGAACGAGCTGAGTTTAAAACATCTTATGTCCTACCTAGTATGTGTTATGTACTGGCATTTGACCTTAACTTTTCGATTTAACTAGATATTTATTTACTATACAACTTAATTTACATAAGTTGTTTTTCAAAGTACTTTCGGAAGTGTTGAATATTATTTTCTCCAGCGTTCTGGAAGTTGGCCGACCCCAGTTTCGTAGAATGTTTTCATGTTTTGTCTACACTATCTCGGGACAATGCTTGTCACCTGTTCATTTAATCTTAACTTCTTCCCTCGCCCATTTTTTGTTTCGTCAAACAGATGGCACTTAGTTGTATGGGGCCTGAAGAAGTCCTGGTCTCTTCTTTCTCAGTGGTACCTTAAAACAATTCTTGAGGAGGTTACAATAGTAAGTTTCATTGATGGTTTGGCGGCTTCCCAAGAAATCCACCAAAATAGTACCATTACTACCATAAAGTGTCATAGTCATTACATTCGTGGCTGATGGAGGGATATTGATTTTTTTTAGTGGGGGCCAATCACAGTGTTTCTACTCTATGCTTGCTCATTTGCTTTCCGGTGTTTTTGTGATGAATTTCGTTCTCGTCCACTGTTACCATGACCCTGAGAAAGTTGTCTCCTTCTGTTTGAAGTTTTCTTAACACCAATGTTAGAATTTACAGTCTGGTGTCTATCTGCTCATTGGAGAGATGTTCAGTCCATAATTTTGCTCACATCTTGCTGACATGACGCTTATCGTGGCTGATGGTATGCACGCCGGCAGTGCTATTGTTCAGTATAGAGATGAGATCACTTATACTAATCCTCTTGTTATCCGGTTTAAGTTTATTTGCTCGCACGAAGATGGCTTCGTTAATAACAGTTGTCACTCATGGTTTTCACGGTTCGTTGTCAAGGCTTTGTCTGAATTTCTCGAGCACTTTGTACTGCTTAAACACGGATGAACAGAACAGACACGACTCAGTAAATGTGTTTGATGCCTCGGGTAAATTTTACTACTACTCTCACCTTTGCAGAAACATTTGGTAATTAATATATGATGAACGGAAATCGAAACATGCGTTCGCCATTTCTGTTTTTGCAATGCGATGCGAGAGTTGCCGTGGTAACGAAAATCAACAAAACAAATGTCTTCCTGACAGTTTGAGAAACCATTGGTGTCAAACACTCAATAATAGTTACAATTTTTTTTAACAAAACCACTAGAAACAAACGTTTATGTAAAAGTTGAATGTCCCACGTACAATGCTAAACACCTTCATATACGTGTTCGAAGTTGTGTCACGAAAAACAGTTTTCTTTCTTCTTTACGGAATTTCAAATAAAAGGAAGAACGCATGACTGGAGGTCAAGAGGAAACTAAAACCTGCAACGCCCCCAACCCAAGATCCCAAAAGAGGATCACACAGACAAATAGGGTAGCCAGGAGCCTAGAGTACCCACGCAACGCACCTAACCTAACCTCTAGCTCCAAACATTTTTTACACCCCAGTCGAGCGTCGCAGAAATGCCTTCCAGATTTAAGAATATCTGGGAAAAAGGATTCCAGATAATTGTGATCGCTGTGAAAAAACAATAATTTAGATCGAGGGAGGAAATACCGGTAAGGCGACACCTCCAATCTTTTAATTAGATCGTCAGTTCATACTCTGAAGTACCAGCTGGTTCAGATTAGCGACAGATTAAGAAAGAAAAACGCAAATCTTTACTTGGGAAATAATCTCAAACGATAATACGCATGACGACTCATATGTGATTCATACTGTGTCTTTACTCACTTCGAAGTCTACAGGGTGGCAAAAGACCATGTCTTACCTTTATCTTAGTAGGGCCCACACCTGTAATCTGGAATCGCAATTCCTGAAATAAAGACGAACGAACACCAACGAATGACGGTCGTAACTCAATCTAAACGTCGTGTCATAATCCACAAATCCAAATAATATTTATTCACACAAGTCACATGCTGGAGGAGTCACTTCATATGTCAACGCAGAAATAACCAGAAATTCAATATATAGTTCCTTTCCCAAGTCATAACATCTCAGCTGGCGAAAGAATCCTACCACTGGTCTACGGATTTATGAACCGACCTAATCTAATTAAAGACACAGCACTCAATACGATAGGTTTACCGAAACACAGAAATTATTTAGTATCAATTGCTGTCAACTTCACGTAACGATTAGTAGTTAAATTCCAATGAATATCATGGTAAACATTAAATATCTCACTGCACCTCATAAATATTACTATACACTGTATGAGGATTATCAACTAATGCTTTAAATCGTACCTAGTTAACTGAGAGGTTTCTATACTACGTTCACTGAGTAGAAACACAAGATTGTTCGAAGAAATATAAAAATTTCAGAATTCCAATTTATTACACTGAACTTACATAATGCACGCTTTCGGATATGGTAATCTCATAAGAATCTGAACAGAATTACTGTGGAGTTGAAGGAACAAACAAATTTGAATCGTCTATCTGGTATACATTGAATTAGTTAAGCAGAACTGAAAGTTATTTTGTTGGATACAAATGTCCATAATTTCTATAATAATTAATGAATCTTGCTGATATTTTCACAAATTATTTCCAAAACATTGTTATTTAATTTAGAAAAGTTTTATCACAGTATTACTTACACGAAAGAAGTGTTTGTCCAAAATACATCGTACAGAAAGAATCAATTTAGCTCTATTAAATGCGTGACGTCATTACAGATGATTACTACATTATACAAATGACGTTCTGAATAAATCTTTAAAAATGCAAAATTATGTTATAAAATTTGAAACTTTATATCGGAGAATAGTGGCTGGAGTTGAAACCAAGATTATTTAACCATGTCGAATAATATTAAATTTACTAATAACATGAAAACGGTACGCAAAAATTGTGGAATAGACATGTGGCTAATTTGACTAGGTAATGAACATATGCGGTAGCTGTCAACATTGCTAACCGGGAATTTCGAATATTGAAACTGGAGACTAAAAATTTGGCATATGATTATTGAAATCTAACGATCCGATACTTGTAATGTAAGAATTCTGTTAATAGCGGCCCCATACTGAAATTTAGAACATACAGTACATTTTGACAAATAATCTCAAAACCAAAATAACAAATTTAATGAGTTGACATCTCGAAATAATGTCGCTGAAAAGTCCTGGTAGCACTTGTATCGGTTTTAATTCTTCTTAATACGAATAATATATATTACCGGTATGGACGAAATCAATCGAAATATTATCGGAACATATGCAAAATTTAGGCGTTTATATTTACCACTCTTAGGGCTTAGGAAGTACACATGACGGAAAGCCCATACGTCCATTCTTCTAGTCATTAAAATTGGAACTGAACTAACATGACGAGGGAGAGCAGTTCTCCCAGCAAACGGAGAAGAAAGCTGATTCACACCAATCAGCAAAGAACAAGTCACGAAGCATTGACTAGGGTCCAATCAAAAACAAGCACTAGATCCAAGTGATTGCTGCGTGACTAACGAAAACCTGGATGGATAACGATTAAAACCCAAAGCAAAAATAAAAACGAAACACGCTCCAAGAGACTAAAACCAACCAAAGCGAATGAGCTAAGGAGAACACACAGAAAGGAAACAGAACGTAGACTAAGAAAATAAAAGGGGAGAAAATAAATAAAAATGGAACAGCAACTAGGCTGTTACAATAGCTTACCGTCCAAAAAAATAATGTTTAAGATATCACTAAACTATGAAATATAGAACATGCTATTCTTCTCGCAGTCCACCTTAACTATAATCACAGACATTTCTGCAGCATCGATCAGAATAATAATAGTAGAATAATAAAATAAATGACTAGCTTTACTAAACGGCAGTAATTTCTGTAGTACAGCAGAAAAATTTATGTTAGAATTTCGGATAGTTTAGTATGTTGTTTCTGACATATTTTCACTTTCTCATAGTCTATTACTAATTTATTTCTAAAAAGTAATGGCCATCTTTACCGCACTGATTACATTAAAACGTTAGTCATTTTTTGATAATGTCGGGAAAGGCTATGGTCTGATTTTAGAGGACTTTTAGTAACTTGTTATTGACACATTTCGAGACTACTACACCGATTTTCAGCTTGTTACTAATTTCCTCCTTGTAATTATTTCATTGTTTGAACGTATAATTCCATTTTCCTGAACTTTTGCCTTTTTTCCTCCTCTTCTACAAATTGGGCACAGTAAGCACAAGTGTTACCTCGTTGGAATATTTGTTCTATAAGTTGGTGCGAGTGAAATGTCAGCCCCATGTGCGTCATGTCCAAAGGCCAAAACAGATGAAAATTACGTTACCTCGTTAATCAAGGTAGTCGCCGAGTGTGCTATTTTGGCAATCTAGGAGGACAAAATTATGATTTGAAGAATCTAGCACAGAAAAGTAACATAAGGTAAGTTTGTAGGCAGCGTAGTAGAAAAGAGTGAAAACATGTTAGTTAACCTATATTTGTTCACAGAAAATTGCAGTAATATCAAATACAAGGGCACAAGAACGATTGTAGAAACACACGAAATAATAAAAAACGAAAGTGCTGCTTACACGAAGTCAAACAAAAAAGAATCCAAAAAAAGCAAATAAAAAATCGCACTGTAGCAAACGATAATGCACATTGGAGTTGGACACAAAGCATTGACGCATCATTGATTTGGAAAACAAAAGTATAAAGTATAAAGAAAAGTCAAGAAGGTATATTCACACATCACACTCTGAACTACTGCCGATTTCGTTGACCGATGAGTCATCTGACGAAGTCTTATGTTCGTTGGAAGCATGCGACGCAGGCTCCGCCATCAAGCGAGCACCTCTCCTTCGATACGACTGTGTTTTTTGGGGGGAGATATCGGAAACTGCCAATGACTGGATCAGAGGTAATGAGAAGTCTGTGGATCAGATCGGTATTCGCATGAATTCTTGACGTTTTCCTCGTAAAATGTTCCCTGTATTTCCTGTAATGTTTATTTCTGGCCTCTTGTGCATCCTCCGAGAGCTGGTCAATAGGAAGAATACAAGAAGAGAGAATATCATTTCCATGGAACAGAACTTTATGTACACTGACATGCATTGGGTACCAAGAGTAGTGCTGCACATACGGTTCCCTCGTGATCTGTGCGTATTGGTCAAATGTGTCAGTATTGATCTGTAATCCAGAGTTTAATACCTCCAGGATGACATGAAAACGTTTGATGATATCAGCACCAGTTATTTTTGCACATATTTCCTCATGTCTGCAAAATTTGCGAGCAGTGTTGCCGTCATTTGCGTTTCCTGTTTGCTGTCTTGGGAAGTCAACAAGTAAACCAAGCTTTCGTCTAAAATCATCTTGCACCTGTTTCTTTTTTGAGCAACAATAAATTTCATCTTGGGACCTCGTGCCTGCCAACTTTTTATATCAAGTCTATATGAAATATGAAGGATGCATTCAAAGAAGCGTATCCAAGAATGCAGAGGAGACAGGCCAAACGGAAGGAAGTCCTTATTGACAGCTTTGTTTGCAATTGAGTACAAATCATTCATTTCACTCGACCTCGCCCCACACAAATAGCAAGTCTGAGTAGAAGCACACGCTGAAACTGCATTGCACACCTTACCGTCTACCATGCAAAATATTAGTGTAGGCTTCACAAATATATCACTATGATTGACATTTACCTTAATAGGTGTCAGTTTAGTTATTTAATCATGTATTTGCCTTACTTCTCCAGTTACTACTTCGATTGTCTCCTTAGCAAAAACAAACTTGATAGGTTGGCAGAATCGGGTTGATGAGGGCGCAAGGTTGTTCCACAAGACTTTGAAATCTTCTGTACACAATTGGATGGGCACCATGGAAATGGAAATAAAGGCTTTCATTAGTTTGATGTTTTTCAGAAAACCTTTGTCTATATCTGGTTTGTTCAGCTCCATCACAACCGCACTTCACTACAAGTTAAAATACACTTTTTACAGGTAAATCGGCATGGATTAAAACCTCTTTCTGTACATCTACTAATCTGTTGATCGTGTGTTCTAACATTGATTGTAAGGGAACTTCTGCAGAAACATCTGTCACAAGTAATCCTGGAGGGTAACATTTCTCTTTGGCAGCTTTTACTTTATTATATGATGGATACTTCCTACTCTTCAGCATTTTGGCCTTGTCGCGTATAATCTTGTACTGATGAGTTGGAAAATTTGCGTCCACCATTAAAGCAAGAGCTTGCTCTGGAGAGAGTTCAGGTGACATTAGACTCCGGAGGACCGATTGACGGGACTTTTTCATCCTAGTTCTTCTCTGGGGAGAGGCACATGAAATTTCACTCACAATTGCAAAATAATCCCTCTTTCCTCCTTGTCTCATTTTCAGTTTCATGGCCATCGACAGCTCCTCTTGGCTTGTTTCTTCAACTAGACTCTTCACTTTACGTGTCTTTGACTTCCTACCAAGTTGGTAGGACTTATGAGGCCTACCAACATGACCCTGGGATGTACAAGGTTGCGATGTCATGGCGTCATGCACTTGAAGACTTCCTTTAAGCCAGGAGGAATTCTTTTGCAGAAACCAATCCCGATGTCTGGCTGCTGTCTTCCACCTCACTTCCAGTACGTGATAAGGCATCATCAGATATTGGCCAGCGGCCAACCGATTGCTTAACATATGTCAGCAAGGCATCACATCTTGTCGCACGTGAATTCGGTACCCATATCTCAAATAGCGTGTGATAGGAAATTTGCAGCGTTATTGTATTTCCACTGAACAATACTTCCACCGCGCAAATATGCGCAAACACACTTTTCAGTTTTCACAAGTCTGATGTTCCACCTCTGATTTGTATACACTGTAATTCTGGAATAATGCGGAATACTGTAGTAACACACAGTTCTTTTTTACATTTCATTTTCATTTTGTGTCCAATAATCACAGTTGTGCGTACCTCTCTTACAGACAAGCCGAATGTTTCACAACGCACCACTACACTGCACAAGAGACGCAATACAACCACCAATATATGCCCACTTCCAAATACTGCTACGCGACTTGTGCGATCCACACTGGGCAAGGGAAGTCATGTCACTGATTTCCTAGCGCGCAATGCAAAACCGCTGGGCGTGTTTTCGGACACGTTCGGGCTTCTTCTCTCGGCTAGGTTCGCGAACAGACAGCCACCAGTGTTATTTTCATTAACTATGGTTATCCTTCTATTGGAATAATGGGCAGTTTTCTGTATATTGATACTTTGCCAAAATTGATTTTGTCCTCCTAGATCGTCAAAATAGCACACTGTGCGCCGTCTTAACTCGTACACAGTTCCCATGACTCAGCCAACGATTGGATGCCGTGGCGAAAGAAGTCTAGAGTCTCCGATGCGATAAATTTTCAACTGCATGTTGCACCACCAGAATATTAAGGAAGGTTTTCATTGCCAAGAAGTGTCGGGAGGAGCGTAATCCATAGTGCTGTTACCACCCATACACTTCATTTTATCTTATCTTGCTAAGAAGTGATCGAGATGCTGGAAGAGGTGATAGTGGAAGAGAGATCGGGAGAATACGGCGGGTGAGGAAGGTTTTCATGCTGCAACTCATCGTTCCTTGTGTTACGTGTGGGTGTGTATTGTCATGCGACATGAGTACCATGTCTATTGACCATTGATGGATACTTGCGAACGAATGTGTGGTGCATTTCATGGTGCGTTTCAGCATTGTAACGATCTGCAGTGATGGTTTCACCTCGCCTGAGAAAGTCATGATGGACCACTACCACCAGAGACAATCATACCATTAACAACTCCTTCTGTGGGTGGAGAGGTGGTTTAGGACACAGTCCTGGAGGTTGATCACGATCCAACCAATGTCATGGCCGTTTACGACCTACCATAACATCCATTTTTCATCTGAAGTGACAATCAGATGCAGGAAACCTTCCCGCTTATTCCCAACACCCAGAGAACTGAACGCCTCCAGAGCGAGTCTTGTTGGCTGGTGTCAAGTCATGTGGCACCCACGAGTCCAACTTTTGCACCTTACCGATTGCACGGAGCTGCCGACTGACATGGTATGGCGTATACCTAACTCGTCTGGGATGGGACGAACACTTTTCCGTGGTTTCACTTCCACGGTGTTCCTGAGTAGTTCATCCAAACATGATGTTGGTCGGTGTCCACAGAGCTCGGTTTGCAATGTTGTGTCACCGGAGTGAAATTTCATAAATCAATGGGAAATGGTGCGTTCATTAGTCATTCCTGTCCCAAATGAATTACTAATGTTTCTGCGGCTCGGTGTGCAGAATTCCACAGTTTGAATTTATGAAGAAAAATCACTCGCAATGGTGTGCTCCCCACGGTGCACTTTCATACGACAATCTTCAACAACAAACAACCTCCTGACTGTCTGAGTGTATGGTTATCCCAGCCTGTTTGCTGGACGTATACAGAGTTTGTGGCGTTAAACGCGTGACTTCAATCGTACCCTGTGTTGTGTTGCTGAGGTGCGTTTTCCACCAGGCGTTAAAGCGGTCATTTCATTCGCACCAACTCAGTATAGAGTTTCCAACCACGCAACATTCATAGTTCTATGATAATTTGAACGGTGATCAGTTCCGTACACACATTCTTTCCTTTAAATTATAATATACAGGGTGTTTGCAGATGTTAGTTTCGCTGGCTTCCAAAAATTATCTCTGTTCCAAACTTCTAAGAATTTGTTAAATAAATTTCGTATTTATTAAAACGTATTTCTTCTTTTTCAACAGTTTGGGCATGATGGGCACAAATGTTACGTTTTCACAATTTAAATTGTATGAGCTTTCCAACTATGTAAAAGTAGTGGTTCTGTTGTAATTTTGATATTGACTAGATCCGTGAACGTGTATGTAATTTTCTGCTTATGCACTTGTATACAGAATGCTCCGAAAGTAAAAGTGGTTATAGATTTTTCTCACCTTGCATTGCCCTGACCTATGCTATTGCTATCTCTGACACAAGTGTCTAAGGGATGCGTTGGTGTGGTTTTGTTGGCGTACGATAACTATCAGTATTGCTACCTACAAAAAATTTCTGAAAGTATTCCTTTAAAATTTTTCAGATTTCTTCTTGTTCCTCTTCTGCAAATTAGGCACGATGGGCAAGTGTTATTTCTTTGAAATTTATGGTTTACATGCTTTCCAACTATGTGTGATTCATGACCCTACAAGAATTAGAAGGGTTCCCAGAGGCATGGAAGTGAAGGTCTATGATTTAAAAAAAAATGGTTGTTAACGCGGCCATTTTTCAATATAGCTGGAAAAGTTAATGTGGGATTCTAAGGGACTTTTAGTATGTTGCTGCTGAAACATTCTCCTACCTGCATACCAATGTTTACTTTGTTATTAATTTGTTCCTTTCTTTTTCTTCAAAATAAAAAAAAATAAAATGGTTATGTCTATTTCACTGGTATTGCCAAGAGACTGAGCCTGGTATACGGAAAGCTTTGGAACTGTTCCATACTGATTGTAGAGTTTCTAGATTCGTTTGTAGTAATGAATGAGAAACAGAATGAAATAATTATATGTTTTGAAATCAGAAATAAAAGAACAGTGCAAATATTTCATTTCACTATAAAAACACAATAAGCAAGACTAACGAGGGAACATTCCCAACTGTTCAACCGATATTTACTTGAAATATATTTTTTCTCACTAGGTTTTAGCTTATAATGTACAAAAATGACATCTATAGACCCAACCTTTTCGAAAATTTTGAATATTAATTTTTTGAAATATCGATTTGTGCCTATTTGTACATTGCAAGGAATAGCTATGAAAACATTTGTGATAAAACCGCTGCGGGAATATGATCCAACATTCGGTTAATGACAATAGTATAGGGCTACGTCTAGTGGTGGTATGAGAATCATGATCGCCATCTTGAAAACCGCAATCTTGGATCCGGCTCGAGAATTTTAAATAGAAAGAGGGTTATGTGACATATCGTTTTCGGCTACCTTGTTCCCAGAAATTCAAATATGAAGACATTTTACACCTACGCTTATTTGTTTAGGAGATAGAAATTCTAGAAGTTACAATTTTGCGTCCTACAACATGTGTTGAATTTGTTGACAATTTTGGTGGGCACACAAAACCAGTATATTTTAAAATCATCATGTGCACTGAGTAACACCGGGTTCAACGGTGGTGCAGGGGTGCTGGATTCGTTGCTGGGGATTTTAAAAAACAACTGGTTTTGTGTGCCCACCAAAATTGTCAACAAACTCAGCACATGTTGTAGGACGCCAAATTATTTAACTTCTAGAATTTCTATCTCCTAAACAAATAAGCGTAGGTGTAAAATGTCTTCATATTTGAATTTCTGGGAAGAAGCTAGCCTAAAATTATATGTCACATGACCCTTTTCCTATTTAAAATTTTCGAGCCGAATCCAAGATTGTGGCTTTCAAGATGGCGACCATGATTCTCATACCACTACCAGATGTAGCCCTTTACCTATTGTCATTAATCAAAGGTTGGATCATATTTCTAAAGTGTTTTTATCACAAGTGTCTCATACCTATTCCTTGCAATGTTCAAATAGGCTTAAATCGATATTAAAAAAAAATCCTATTCAAAATTTTCCAAAAGGTTGGGTCTATGGATGTCATTTTCGTGCATTATAGGTTAAAACCTAGTGAGAAAAAAATATTTCATATAAATATCGGCTGAACAGTTGGGAATGTTCCCTGGTAAGTGTGCTCTTTCTGCCTTAATATAACTAACATTATCTTCTTTGGGATCTTCAGAAAGTCTTTTATTGGATCGTCATTGGAAAGACTAACCACTTGCAAGAAGGGGACGACAGCAATCTTAAGAGAATCTTCTGAAGTATTTGCGAACAAACTTCAAGGAGAAAATTGAGAAAGGAAACTTAGGAAAGATTCATTCTTCTCCAGCGACAATGTTTCCGTTCAATAGTTTCCACCCATCTCTCCACCATTGCCGGCTTGTATATAGTAATTACTAAAAAAAATATTCAACCCACCGCTTCTCGCCCCTTGTCCACGATGGAGGTTATATAATGTTTTAATGATCTGCCTACTCATTTATTTATTTTAAAAATTCAAGCATACGCATAAAGAGAGAATTTAAAGAAATGAAATCAATGACTGTTATAGAAGATCATCTACTATCGCACTGCTGCAAGTCTTCTTGATGATGAGACAATGGTCTTAATAGTCACTGTAGTTTCACCGTCTCAATAACCCTTTTCGGTCTTTTACTTGTTTCTAAACCTACCCAAGACATGGACAGTTTCGCAATAACATATTTTCTTCCTAGAATTAACAACGAAAATAATATATTTGAGTGTATGTTGATGTGAACGTTTACTCATCCCGTATGGTAGTCCTGGTCTAGTCAAAGGACTATCTATCACAAGGCAGAAACAAGTCAATAGCATCATAATTTGCAAAATGTGTCATTTTATTGACTTGACTGGTGATTGGGACAAATCTCTCACAGAAAAAAAAAAATTTTTTATTCTATACATCCAGTTATATTTCATTGCTAAACTGTATTGTTAAATATATTATGGTACTATAATATTGTGCTACGCTAACGACACTCTTGTGCTAATTTGGCTATATCTGGTATTGTTGCATAGCTGTGATCCCTAAACAATTATTGCTAACTGTAACATTGCTGGGAAAATCATATGTATGGCTAATTGAACAATATACCTTCACGAGACTACAAGTTTGACAATATATTTATTGCTGTTCGAATAATACTGTATGGCTGTTAGAAGCGCGTGCGCAGAAAATGAAAGAAATATGGTCATTTTAGATATACTGTTACCTGGGACACCATATGCTTGGGTTGTTGGAAGCCATATTTGTTCTCTCGAGAAAAACTACAAGATTATGTGAGAAGTAGCTAACGATGACGAGGAGAAGTAAATATCTTGGGATTTTACATCCTAACTTGAAAGGTGAGTGTAAAGTATAGCATGTTATTGCTTATGAATGGTTCACCAATTGAGGCATATGAGCACAATGTTTACGTCAGTTACACAACATGATCTTAGAGCAATACATAGGGTCACAACAACAATAAAATATCGTACCAATAAAATAATATGATTGGAGTAACCATAAAATCCTTTTTGTCATAGTTGGAATTGGGACAGCAATACGATAGGTTGCAAATACAAGTCTCGCTAATCGTGTATTGCCATTATTACAATACATATACTTAGGTTTATTGTCATAATTACAATAGACTACTGTGAACAACATTTTATGGTAAAATTCCTGGTTCAAGTTAAATTAGCATATTTAACTTGCTATTTTTATACATTTTCACTGCTTTCTCCGTCAGTGGAGAGAGAAGAGTACTTAAGTTAATGGCATGACGCGCTGAAGGTTAATTATAGAGAAAACCCCATAAGAATTAATGTTTATATAAAATACAAAAAATAGTAAGTTTCATGTCCATTACGACATAAGAATCAGTGAGTATAACATCCTCTTTAAAACGACAGAAAATTCAGCCTGCATACACAAACTGTGTGAGTTGTAATGACAATCGGCTTCATGTTCAAGGCAATTTCAGACATCATCCATCTTCATGACAGCAGCCTTGAGCGTGGTCATATGTTGAGATCGCTACACTTCACTAACACACTGACTAGACGAATTTTTTCGAAATGTTCCACTACCAGCTTTTCTTTTAAAATATATTACTGTAGCAATAAGCCCATTTTCACAGAACGCATGTGTGTTTTGGCGAGAGTGGTTCGTCGCTTTACCATTTGTTTTAGTCTTGGAATTTCCTATATGTTTTGGCGAATTATTTACTCTTTATGAGACGCAACCGAATTTTCTTTCCCTCTTTCCTTTCACCATGATTGGAACGTTTTCTCTTTTTGTCTGTCCGTTAGTTGCAACAGATTCTTATTCTTCTCTCTTCTTTTAACCTAGACCTTGTCTTATAAATTTCAATAGCTAGTTATGTAAAGTATTGCTCCATTTCCATCTATGATTGAAAGCGATACAAAGGGAGAAAGAATGATACAGAATATTAACTGCCAGGAACTGACGCCTCAAGTTCAGGTTCTCAAAATCTTTAAAAATTGCATATGATTACCGCAATATGGTGAAATTCTGAAATATTTGATTTGAACGTGAGGAACGGTTTCCCAGTTATTGAGAGGTCAGATTGTTTCTCTCTATATATCTTTCTCTCTGTTTGTATCGGTGTGTGTGTGTGTGTGTCTGAAAAGAAGAGTTTGCAATTAAATAGCAATGATCATGTTTTAATCTCTTTCGGCTTGAAACTGACACTTAATTCTAAGTTTTAATGATTGAAATAAAACAGTAGATGGCTGATTTATATATACAATATATTTATTATTAGTAGTAGTAGTTTAGAAGGTGAGTTAAAAGAAGCACAATACTTAATTATTGTATCAGCTGCTAGAATAATTCAATTGTCATTAAACTATTTTTACGTTACATGGTATTTACAATTAAATTACCTTCGTATGGGCTATACACTTTTCAGTTTATTCAAATTTTATTCCTATAGTGTTGTTGCTCTTATACCAATTTTAGGATTAGGTATTTTGTAAGTAATGTATTCTTAACTCAAACTGAAATGGAAAGTGATCGATATCCATCTTTGGTATTGTACAATCTACTTGGATACAAGTGCTATTATATTTTCACGTGTCTAAGCTTAAAAATCAACTTGCTGAGTTGAAGCAGCCTAGAATCAATTCCTTCATCAGGAAAGAGAATGACATCAATCAATAAAAAAACAAAATGACGAACCGACTTCAGTGAGGCCCTAAATTAACGAAGAAGATTCGTGAATGAAGTCAACACTAACGATTATTCATAGAACTTTACAACATATTCTAGGCGCTCCCGACACGTTTGGAGCCGTGTCACGTTTGGGGCCGTGTCACGTTTGGGGCCGTGTCACGTTTGGGGCCACGGCTGTGCCGGATTAGTGAAATTGTCGGCTTATTTATCGTAATTTTAACGCAATACAAAACTAATTCATTACAGTACAAGATTTAAAACAAGTTGGACAAGTGTAATACACTGCTCCATGGTCAGAAAAAAAATACACATCTGCGTTACTGTTTAAAAATGTCTCTAAAGAAAGGTTAAGAAACCCCCGGACCCACCCTAAAAAAATCGAACACGAGCGTCTCGTTCGGTGTCTACTGAAGAATGTCGGATTAAAGAGTACCTAAAGAGAATGTGGCGAACAAAAGAATACCGGATTAAAGAGCGCGTACTGTACTTCCGAAAAGTCCTACATGAAGACTTGAATGAGCGACAACAAAATTTCTGAACCCAAGTTCGACCGTTGAAATCGTCATACCGAGGAGCTACAGGAAGATGCCGAAAGAACACCAAAAATTAAGAATGAAAGCTACCTGTTACTCAAATTTGACTAAATTACTATTGATTATATTTATTGAATGATCCTAGTTAAGGGTTTCATCATTTACCCTATCAAGATTAGCAGATACATATTAACCACAAATAAACAATGCAACAGAAAATAACTCTCGAAATGTCCAATAAAATAATCTACAGTTCATCGGAGCAATTACACTTACCAGAAAATATCCTCCATTACATGACTTTCAGTTAAGTTATATTGCATCTGAAATGTCTATTTGCACAGTGGCGTACAATGTATGACTCAAATGTGTTACATATTGACTTCCCATCCGTACCTGATTGAAGTAAAGGAGAGAGAGAGTAACTTAAATTTAAGCTGTGAAATTTATACTTTTTCCGTTTCGGTTGTCAACTCAAATCTGAAATACGAACAAACGGACACGTGGAATTGTGGAATTTACAGCTTATGTAGCAATGCAGATTTCTCGCGTCTTCTACTGTAGCTGAAAGTATGTCTAGTTTTCTTTCTGGTTTCATCTATGCCATCCGATCATCACATACTGTTTTAGTGAATTGAGTACCATAGGTTTAAGATGTGTCATGAACATTTATTGATCACATTGAGTTACTTTTATAGTTCAGCGTTCTTACTCATAGCACTGCATGTGTTAGTGTATACGGTTCCCTACTAATACTGTTGTCATTTCATTTCTTTTCTTGAGTACAATGTTATTGATATGTATGCTTTTGCGCACATGCAACCTTATTATCGCAACATTATAACAATCGTAAGTTACAGCCCCATTCCAAGCCAATGAGTCCGGACGTATAATGTCAAGTTTAACAAAGGCCTAGAAGCACAACTCGAGTTATATCTACTTTTGCATATGCTCCGTGTATAATAATCGAAACGAGCATGAATAATTTTACACAGAAGAATTCCAATTTGAGAGCGTGCCACCTTTTTGTTTTCATGTTAAAAGGATCTTGCTTCAGCTCATCCCGCTTTGTTATACGTGTATCTCCTTGTCACTCTGACAATATCTTTGTCATAATTTTGCCGCTTAAGGATAATCTAAAGCAACAATCTCCAACAAACGATGGCAGCACTATTTTCGTGTATATCTAATGTATTCTTATCGTTGCACGAAATTTCCTTGCTGCTCCTACAAATTCAAGCGTAGAGAGTTCAAACTTTCAGGGAAAAAAGTTCATAACCAATTGAAGAGCATGATCGATGCCGATTTTTTATTTTCGTTTTCCTTCATTGTTAAAATCATTTCATTGTTGTTGTGAATGTCGAAACCTATAACAATGAAGCTCTTTTAACAATTATCAAAAAATAAAATATAAAATCGGCATCGATCGTGCTCTTGAATTGGTTATGAACTTTCTTCCCTAAAAGTTTGAACTCCCTAGGCTTTAATTTGTAGAAGCAGCAATGAAAAGTTTCGTGTAACAGTGAAAATACATTAAACATATACGGAGGAAGTGCTGCCATCTTTTGTTCGAGATCGTTGCTTTAGAAACCTTAAAACGTCCCGTGGTTAATTCATGTTGCTGAAATATACATGTGAGAATATATCCTCGCACATTTCATGCATTGCATCCTTCTTTAAATATGTCCTTAAGAGGTTTCTTGTAAGCACTTTTCCAGTATGTTGTCTCCGAGAAGTATAGTAACAGTTGCACGGTTGATAATTGATTTTTTTTTTTTTTGCACTTAAGGTTTCAGTAGAACCATTTATTTTCAGTTCCAGTAATTATATACTATAGATTAAGTTATTGCTCCATACACTGAAATACTTCTTTGGTAGCAGAGTCTATCTAAATTTGTTTTATGATGTATCCAAGTTTTAACAAAATTGTGACACTAACCTGATTAACACGATTTCCACCACACGCCAGTTCATTCATACCAACAAAAGTTTTTTTTAATATACATTTCTTCATTTGGTCCACTTTTCCTTCTGCCTGCGTTTAAGTTTGAGAATATGATCCAACTAGAGGAATTGAACACACGCTTTCTCTCCGTTTTCAATACTATGATGAAATCATGGAAAGAATTATTTGTATTCAATTTGCATTACCTTTCAATACATTCATACCTCATGCATTAAATATTACTTGGAATCAGTTGTGGTCCCCTATAATTACTTCATTCAAATCTTTCCATAATACATTCAACATTTTTTTTCTTTCAACACCAACACCAAGTTTATGGTTTGTGGAATGTTACTAATTAGCAGAATCGACAACCTTTAATGGCAGGACAATACGTGTAGTAATCTATATATACCTTACACCTACTTGGTTGTACAAGTACTAGTGAACCTGTGTGTTACTCGTTTTAACGTATATACAACTAGTATAGAATGTAAGAAATATAAATATTTGAATTTTATTGTATCGTGTCACATATTGCTTTGGCGTAGGTACGTGTACAGTACGTTCTGACTGTACTGTGTATCATTCACGTAATGTGTGAAACCTAGCAACCACCAACTTTGTACGGTATCTGCACCTAATTTCCGTAGGTGAAACGCATATTGGCCGTACTGTATATCATACTAAACAGTGAAACAGCGTATCTGTAAAATGTAAATCCCAATTCCACTATGTGGGAGTCGGTAAACGCAAGTAATATAGCTGCAGAGAATAGCTTTGTGTTTGAGAGGGCTCCTTGCGTTAACATATGTTTAAACAATATTAACAAATTTGAAAATCTAAAAACACCAACACAATTTTACTAGATTGATTTCTATATCCCATAAGTAATGTCGTATTTTTGCAACGTGAGGGAAATAACGATAACTTACCTGGAACACTACCGTTAGTCAGGAAAATAGTCTCCATCGGATTCCACAACACACTACCACCTGTCAACCAGTTGTTGAATCCCCCGCTGAAGGAAGACAGCGAGTTTGGAGGCAAAGAACTGGGTCGCTGTTCGTCGCACGTCATCTTTATTTTGCAGTGTGTCCCCGGCAAGGCGGTTTAGTAAGCTGCGAAAATGACAGTAGTCTGTTGGTGCAAGATCTGGGAAAAATGCCGGGTGGGGAAGCATCTCGCAGCCACATTCCATCTGGTCCTTCTTGCCGTCGGCGTTATCACCGCTGATGACCACACCCTTGCGATTAACCAGAACTGGACGTTTCTCCAACAATACAGGCTGTAGGCGTTCAAGCTCGTTACGTGCCGAGAGCTCAAAATGAAATATCTCAACGATATCCTTCCAAATACTCAACATCACTTTGCAGGGGTGGGGGTGGAGATCCTGTTCTGGCACAGTTCCTAAGGGCCTCCAGTAGGTAAACACTGTAGCTTGAGTGTACTGTTAGAGAACTCACTTTTCATTCTCTGTCACCATTCTGTCTAGAAATTACTCACGTCTGTGACGAGTGAGCATGGAACTGCAGATGTTAACTTGATGCTGCTTTTGTTGAGGCATTGACACACGGTGTACCCATTATCCGAGTTTCGTCACGTACACCAGGTCCTGAAGATGAAGTTGAACGGTTGAATGGGTGACATGAGGTTCGTTGGCCAGTTCCTCAACAGTTTGTATTGGATTTGCCTCCACCGCTGCTCGCAGGGCATTGTTGTCCAGCTGCACAAGTCTCCCTTCTCGTGGCTTATCGGTGAGGCTAGTGTCCCTAGACCGAAACTTCTGGAACCACCTCTAGCACTTTTGCACATCCACAGCATATACGGCAATGATGTTTCGTGCCTCTGCGCTGACTAGATGCCCCTGTTGAAATTTATACAGCATGACATGTCGTATGTGATCTTACGACACTGGCATGATGAAACACAAGCCACAATTCCAAAACTTGGAGTAGACCGTTCTCCTTCTACACACAGCTGCACAACTAAGTGCCCTATAAGACTCAGCTGTATTACGTGCGATCTACTTTACTATTCGCTCGTCAGATGGCGTCAAGCTGATAATAATAAAATACAATAAACACCTATCTCGGGGTGGTGTTATTCAATGCGTAGTAAGTTTCAAATTAAATTATAATGCTATAATGTGCCCTTTTTACTAACACCTCGAAATATCAGGATGTTTGCAGGTACTAGGGAAACACAAACAAATCCCTGATCTCCAATTTAGCACTTAAACTAAATCGACATTGTCTTTGAACATAACGCTGTTCCAGTTTCATATAGACCTAATATCTTTCATTACCAAATTTTCATGTTATTTACATATAAGTTTTGCTTCCAAATATACAATCTCATTTGCTACTAGCGACACTTCAAATTATTTTAAGGATCATGTTACAGTACCTTTGCTACATTCTTTTCGTTCTCTGATTTGAATATAGTTCTTTACTCATCAAAACTATAGTGCAATATAAAGGTATTTTACTCACGATGTTACAGCTTCGAGCCACTTTATGTATTTCTTCTGGATTTTGCCAGGTACTTACCTACAAATAAAACAGAAATACTATTTATTAATTTGAATTTATCTGCAAAACATTTTAAGTAGCACGTACATTGCATACACAGACGTACATTCAGTTTTCAATATAGAGTCAGATTTGAAAAGTACGAATAATTTACATACAGATATGATTATATCTGTATCAATATGGTAATGGATTTTAAAGCTGATGGCCAAAATTAAATCCCAAAATTTCCTAAAGCTTGTGAAATTTATTTAACTTTGCGAAAATCGTTAACTGGCCGACTTTAGACGATTTCTGTATCCAAATTTGAACGTTTTCGCTAATTTAACGCTTTATTTCATCACTCAATCAAGGTGTGTGCTATTTGGATATAGGTTGTAATATATATAACTATATTTATATCTTATATGATTTACCTAAGTACTTCATAACACGTTCCTTGTGGTTTTGTTTACTATATAGGCCAACATACATGTGTATCATAGAATGGTTTCTTCCTTATATTTCGTAGAACGCTTTGAACTTACAATTATAGTTTCGGGAGCTCCTGATTATTATAATCAATGTCCCAGGATAGGTTTTATTTCTTAGCAGCTTAGCGCTGCAGACCTTTTTCCGTTGTACATCCACGTCAAAATATATACTTTTGTTTCAATAGATGTTCAATTTTAACATGAAATCTCTTTTGTAAAAACACAATAAATAAAATCAAATTTAAGGTCTTCCCTATATTTTAAATTTTATAAATCTAACGCAAGGTTATCAATAGTAAGTTCGATTCCTCTTAAGCTTGGACAAGTAATTCAGAATACTGAATTATACTTTCCGTTATGTGTAAAACCAGTTACTTTTAAGATATTCCTTAACTCACTCTTGTAAGATTCGTAAGTAAACTTTATGTACATTTGTATGAAATTTACGTTTAACATCCACATTACTATAACCAACGAAACTGTTATATTATTATAATTTGTAAATAGTACGGGAATATAATTTAGCAATTTTGGAACATAAAACAATATATTATACTTTGCCTCCTCCAAGTTAGGATATGCTTCTCCTGCGTATTTGGAGCGTATAGAAACTGAAAAGCTGTCAATATATATATATATAAAACAGGAAACATTTCTCTGACCCATAGAGAAATTTAGATCTACTCTACTTATTGATCCCACAACACTGTCATTAAGAACTTGGTATTCAGACGTTACAACAAACTAATATTATGTTTATTCAGAAAATAATTTGGAATAATTTTGACTGCACATATTTAACACTAAAATTGAAGCTTTGGACCCCATGATGTCAATAATAAAAGTTTTATGCGTGTAAAAGAGCAAGAAGAAATACATTTATGACATCAGTAATTTGAATAATATGTACTTCCAACAATAACATGTTATTTATACATAAGTTTAGTTCACGATAGGTTGCATCTCTTTAAAAACTTAAAAATAAATTTGTAACTTTCAAGCGTAATTTGGATAAGTTCTGCTGCATTGACAACAAATAAATAAATTATCAAACCAGCATATTGCTGGATTGTAAACCCTTCTTAGTACATGTACACACACGTGCACCTTACAGGTTCTATTAATCATCGGGGCTGTTCGCAAATGGAAGTTAAAACTATCTTCAAAACAAATGTGTAAGGATTTATTTGTTCCCTTTTGTCACTTGTCCGCTGTCGGGAAGAATTTTGACACGTCCGCTAATGATACATTCTCTCCTCGAGAGACACTGTTTCAGACAAACGAATTCTGAGACTGGGATATATATGAAGAGGCAGGCAAGAGGAAAACCAAAGAGATAATATTTAAGGAAAACACACAAACTTTGGCTTAGTATTAGTAGTAATATGCTTAAAATTTCCATGGAATTCTTATTAATAGAAATTTCGTATAAGGTAATGATCAGAAATGAAGAGTAATCGGTATAAAGAAAGCCTGCTTACAACATAAAAAATATATAGGCCTATTGATGAAGAGTGGAAGCATTATTACACACAAAAATAACACATATATAGAAACGTTCTTTAAAAAAATGAATTCGTAGAGAACTTAGTAATGGGACATAGATACCAATATACCCAGTCCTCGTGATTCAGGTTGAAGTTGCTGACCTTGAATCGGCACTGGAGGTGCATCTCTAATATTTGCGTCAGGTTCAAGGTCAATATTGGTACGATACCATTACTAAGGTCCCTCCCGTTAAGCGCTGTGGGAGGTCATTCCTCATACTTGTGATATCCTTATGCCAGAGCGGCTATATTTATCCAATAAAGTAGATTAATTAATACGAATAAAAGAAATGTCAACAGCTTTGTGAGTAAAAGGAAAATTGTATACCTACTAATGTCCCTGAGGTCAGTTAACATAATGCCATTACGAACTATAGTTGGCTCGTGCAATGTCATTACTCACTATAGACCAAGAGCGTACAAAATATTTGAAACCTAAATTATATTTAGGTTACTATTAAACCATTAGAATTTGAGTGAAACCATGTGTTATTTGTATAGACTATAAGTCAATGACATGGTACTGAGAGTGGATGTCGAATGAGCATATTAGATTGAGATGTGATTATAATTAATGTACCATTTACTTTGAGAGATTTGATTCAGAAAGGGAAAGAGTGCTTTGTGGCGAGAAATTAACTTCTATGAAAATTATTTTAAATGTATATTTCAACTACCATTTATGATTCTTTGTGGTACACATAGGAAGGTTTCCCCCAGGAGAGAGTTACCAGATTGGTAAAGTAAAAAAAGAGTAC
The DNA here is from genome assembly GCA_022664845.1 of Lepisma saccharinum. Taxonomy (NCBI): domain Eukaryota; kingdom Metazoa; phylum Arthropoda; class Insecta; order Zygentoma; family Lepismatidae; genus Lepisma; species Lepisma saccharinum. Next base: position 66,011 of record JAGDQP010005673.1, read on the forward strand.
ACTTTTCAAATATCTCTTTATGTTGTAATAATTC